>JAJLRB010001678.1:0-126524 GCA_020976825.1 Odocoileus hemionus
GCCTCTCGAGGTGTCAGAGGCATGTGAGGCATTCCGTCGAAAGGAGTCGGGGACCTAGGGCTTTCTCTAGGGACTCCACAGGTGGTGCAGACATCCCTTCACCTTGTGAGATGAAAGACTAGACTGTATTCAAGCCACTGCAAGGAAACCCGGCCTCCTTTCGAGTCAGGGCTTCTCGGTGTATATGCCCATTGAGGCAGCAATCTCAGGGTCCCTCCCTCATACCTATTGCTGAGAGAAGCCTCCTCTTGAGGGGCTTGTGGAAAGGTGGCCTACGTCTTGAGTCTAAGCCAGGGAATCAGCTCTCATCTCGAGGCAATTTGGGGTACACGGAGCAGTCCTCGAGTTGCTCTGCTGAACTTGGTACTCCTCTAGACTTGGCCCGTTGTTCTCGGGGAACCTCTGGAGTTGCCTAAAGGGAGTCAAGCCTCAGGTCGTGTTTGATGGGGAACGGGGGATGGCTCTGGAGTCAATGCAGGGGAAGCGGGCCTCATCTCGAGTTGATTTGGGGCCCATGGAGCTCCTTCGCGATGCTGGTGTGACCTCAGGGTCCCTCTCTACTTGTGACAGTGTTTTTGCGGACTGTCTCGACATCCATCAAGCAAGTCGAGGCTCCTGACATGTTTCAGGGGGGCTCACGGAATTGCTCTGCATGCAGTGCAGGGGAATCGGGCCTCATCTCGCTTGGAGGGGGAAGTCTCATGGTTTTTCTCGAGTTGCGGCGGGGACCTGGGGTACATTCTCGACTTACGGCGGGGATGGCCCTTCAACCCTCGTGTTTGTTCAACGAAGTCAGGACTCCTGTCGAGTTACGAGGGACACCTCAGGAGTCTCTTCGAGGCTTGGCAGGGCAAAAGGAACGCTTCTCGAGGTGAGTCGGGAGACCCAGGGTCCCTTTCCAGTAGCCACAGGGATACTGGGATTCCTGTCAATGTTCAAGAGGAGTCAGGCTCCGTCAAATTTTGAAGCAGTGAGCTCTGCGTGCCTCTCGAGGTGTCAGAGGCATGTGAGGCATTCCGTCGAAAGGAGTCGGGGACCTAGGGCTTTCTCTAGGGACTCCACAGGTGGTGCAGACATCCCTTCAGCTTGTGAGATGAAAGACTAGACTGTATTCAAGCCACTGCAAGGAAAGCCGGCCTCCTTTCGAGTCAGGGCTTCTCGGTGTATATGCCCATTGAGGCAGCAATCTCAGGGTCCCTCCCTCATACCTATTGCTGAGAGAAGCCTCCTCTTGAGGGGCTTGTGGAAAGGTGGCCTACGTCTTGAGTCTAAGCCAGGGAATCAGCTCTCATCTCGAGGCAATTTGGGGTACACGGAGCAGTCCTCGAGTTGCTCTGCTGAACTTGGTACTCCTCTAGACTTGGCCCGTTGTTCTCGGGGAACCTCTGGAGTTGCCTAAAGGGAGTCAAGCCTCAGGTCGTGTTTGATGGGGAACGGGGGATGGCTCTGGAGTCAATGCAGGGGAAGCGGGCCTCATCTCGAGTTGATTTGGGGCCCATGGAGCTCCTTCGCGATGCTGGTGTGACCTCAGGGTCCCTCTCTACTTGTGACAGTGTTTTTGCGGACTGTCTCGACATCCATCAAGCAAGTCGAGGCTCCTGACATGTTTCAGGGGGCTCACGGAATTGCTCTGCATGCAGTGCAGGGGAATCGGGCCTCATCTCGCTTGGAGGGGGAAGTCTCATGGTTTTTCTCGAGTTGCGGCGGGGACCTGGGGTACATTCTCGACTTACGGCGGGGATGGCCCTTCAACCCTCGTGTTTGTTCAACGAAGTCAGGACTCCTGTCGAGTTACGAGGGACACCTCAGGAGTCTCTTCGAGGCTTGGCAGGGCAAAAGGAACGCTTCTCGAGGTGAGTCGGGAGACCCAGGGTCCCTTTCCAGTAGCCACAGGGATACTGGGATTCCTGTCAATGTTCAAGAGGAGTCAGGCTCCGTCAAATTTTGAAGCAGTGAGCTCTGCGTGCCTCTCGAGGTGTCAGAGGCATGTGAGGCATTCCGTCGAAAGGAGTCGGGGACCTAGGGCTTTCTCTAGGGACTCCACAGGTGGTGCAGACATCCCTTCACCTTGTGAGATTAAAGACTAGACGTATTCAACCACTGCTAGGAAAAAAAAACTTCCCCCCGGCCTTGTTAAGCCTTCGTCAAATTTATTCTTGGCCTCGGATGTCTTCCTATACGTCGCCCCCTACGCTCCTTTTGAGTCAGGCTTCTCGGTGTATATGCCCATTGGAGACAGCAATCTCAGGAGTCCCCTCCTCATAACTTTTTGCTGCGAGAAGCCGTCCGTCTTGAGGGGCTTGTGGAATATGTGACCTATCTTTTGAGGTCCCAAGCCATGTGAATTCAGCTCTTATCCCGGAGGTCAATTTGGGGTACAACGTAGCAGATCCGCTCGAGTTGCTCTTTGGCTGAACTTGGTACTCCTTGCTAGACTTGGCCCGATGTTCTCGCTTGTTGCTCGATAAGGTGGTGGGGAACACGTCTGAGAGTTGAACCTAATAGGGACAGTCAGAGCCTCAGGTCGTATGTTTGATGCGAAGTGAACGGGGTATCATGGTTCTTTGGGTGAGTCAATTCAGGGGAACGCGACCATAGCCTCATTGTCTCGAGTTGATTTTGGGGGTGCCCATGTGTTAGCTCCTTCGGCGACAGAATGTGCTGGTGTGACCTCAGGGTCACCTCTGGTACTTGGTGACAAAAGTGTTTTTTTGCGGACTGTTCGTGTCTCACAACCATCAAGCACAGTCGAGGGCTCCTGAACCATGTTTCAGCGGGGCTACACGTGTGTGGGGAATTTGCTCTGCATGCACTGTGCAGGGGGAATCGGGTTGCCTCATCTCGCTTGGAGGGGAATTCTAATCAGAAGGGTTTTTCTCGGTGAGTTGCGGCGGGAGGACCAGGGTGGGGACCGACATTCGGCTCGGGGGGGGTACACTACGGCGTTCTCTCTAGGGGGAATGGCCCTTCAAACCCACGTGTTTCTGTTCAAAGAACGAAGTCAGGACTCCTGTCGAGTTAGGAGACGGTCGAGGGACACCTCAGGATTCCCTCTTCGAGGGCTTGGCAGGGCAAAAGGACGGCTTCTGAGGTGAGTCCGGCGAGACCCAGGGGGTTCCCCTTTCCAGTAAGCCATCAGGTTGATTTACTGGGGATTCCGTGTCAATGTTATTCAAGAGGAGGTCCTGGCTGGGTCCAAATTTTGAAGCATTGCATGAGGTTCAGCGTGCCCTCTCGGAGGTGTCAGAGGCATTTTGTGATGGCCGTATTCAGTCGAAAGGAGTCGGTGGGGACCTAGGAGCGCTTTCTCCCTGAGGGACTTTCACAGGTGGTGCCAGACGCTCCCTTCACCTTGTGAGTATGAAAGGGGACTAGGACTGTATCAATCGTCACTGCAAGGAAACCCGGCCTCCGAGGTTCGAGTCACTGGGCTATGTCTCGGTGTTTGGTTCATATGCCCACTATGACCTGCATAAGCAATCTTTTCATATGGTTCCCTTTCCCTCATACCTATTTAGCTGAGTTTTTTGAGAAGCCTATATTCTTGAGGGTTTGGCTTCTGTGGAAAGGTGGCAGCCTACGTCTTGAGTCCTAAGGCCGTCAGGGAATTACAGCTCTCGATACGTCAGAGGCATTTGGGGTAATCGAAAGTGTCATTGAGCAGGTCTTCGAGTTCGCTCAGCTGAACTTGGAACTCCTCTAGACTTTGTGCCGCGCCTTGAGTGTTCGGGGGGGTTGGGGAACCTCTGGAGTTGCCTAAAGGTTGATCAAGCAGGCCTTGCAGTCGTGGATTTGATGGGGAACGGGGGATGGCTCTGGAGTCAATGCAGGGGAAGCGGGCCCATCTCTCGAGTTGATTTGGGGCCCATGGAGCTCCTTTTTGTGCGCGATGCAGGTGTTGACCTCAGGGTCCCTCTCTACTTGTGACAGTGTTTTTGCGGACTGTCTCAACGACAGTCCATTGGGCAACAAGCGGAGTCGAGGCTCCTGACATGGTTTCAGAGGGGCTCACGGAATTGCTCTGCATGCAGTGCAGGTGGAGCATCGGGCCTCATCGCTACGTCGCTTGGGCATTGGGACGAGTCACTCATGGAATTTTCCCACCTCCGAGGCCTCGAGTTGCGGCGGGGGGGGACCTGGGGGGTACATTCTCCGACTGACTTAGACGGCGGATGGCCCTTCAACCCCAATGGTGTTTGTTCAAAACGAAGTCAGGAGTCCTGTCGAGTTACGAGGGACACCTCAGTGATTCTCAAATCGAGGCTTTGGCAGTGGTGGGCAAAAGGGACGCTATCTTCTCCTGAGGTGAGGTGTGACGGGAAATATGACCCGGAGGGTCCCTTATTCCAGTATAGCCACAGTGAATACTGGGATTTCCTGTCAATGTTCAAGAGGAGTCAGGCTCCGTAAAATTTTGAAGCAGTGAGCTCTGCGTGCCTCTCGAGGTGTCAGATGCATGTGAGGGGCATTCCGTCGAAAGGTGAGTCTGGGACCTAGGTCTTATCCTCTATGGACTTTTCCACGCGAGTGGTGCAGACATCCCTTCACCTTGTTAGATGAAAGACTAAGACATGTATTCAAGAAAAGCCACGTGGCAAAAGGAAACCCGGCCTCCGCGTTTCGAGTCAGGCATCTCTCGGTGGTATATTGCCCTCATATTTAGGTCAGCAATCATTCAGGGGTCCCTTCCCTCTATGACCTATTGCTGAGAGAGAAGCCTCCTCCTTTGAGGTTGGCTTGTGCGAAAGGAGGCCTACGTCCTTAAGCCGTCTATAGCTCTAGTGGAAACAGCTCCTCAGTCTCGAGGCCATTGGGGGTACCACGGAGCAGGATCCTCGAGTTGCTCATTCTGCAGAACAATGGTACTGCGGCATGCTACCAGACTTGGGCCTCCGTTGTTCTCGGGGAACCAGCGTTGTGGATTTGTGCCTAAAGCAAGTTGAGTCAAGCCTCAGAGTCGTGTTTGATGGGGAACGGGGGATGGCAGCTGGAGTCAATGCAGGGTGGAAGCGTGGGGCCTCATCTCGAGAACTTTATTTGGTGTCCCATGGAGCTCCTTCGCGATGCCAGTGAGGGAGAGACCACGCTGTAGCGGAGTGTTGCCCTCGTCTACCAAGAGACCGAGAAATAAAAAGTATATATTTATTTGCGGACTGTCCCTATACGACAGTCCATCACACCAAGTACGAGGCACCAGACATGTGTACAACTCATCTGGGTGTCTCACGGTATAGCTCTGAATTGCCAGAGGCAAGGGAAATCGGTGCTTCATACTTCGCATGGAGAAAGGGGGAAGTCCACATGGGTTCTTTGTTTACTCTCCTCTTCTCTCGCCCCCTTACATCGCCCCCCCCCCCTTACCCTCCTCCCGTCTACTCGTTTTTGGGGTGCGGAATAGGCGGGAGGGACGGGGCCCAGGGGTCCAATCACTGGCCAACGGAAGGCCGGCGGGAAGGCCCAAACAAAAAAACCCCCGTTGAGATATTTGTTCAACGAAGTCAGGACACTCCTGTCGAGTTACGAGGGACACCTACCAAGGAGGTACTCCATAGGAGGCATAGGCAGGGCAAAGGAAAGGGATGCATCACGAGTTGAGACGGGAGATTACCCAATGGTACCCTATTCCAGTAAGCCTCAAATGGATAGTTCTGGAATATCCAGGTCAATGTACAAAGGAAGGAGTCAGGCTCCGTCAAGATTTTGAATGCATGTGAGTCTTCTGCGAGCCTCTCGAGGTGTTCAGAGGTATGTGAGTGGCAATCCTGATCGAAGCGGAATCGGGGTACCTAGGCGTTCTTCGCTTTCATCTGAGGGAACGCCCACTGTTGGTGCAGCGCCGCGACTATTCCCTTCAATAACCTATGTTGAGATGACAAGACAAGACTGTATTTAAACCACTGGTAATTTAAGGAAGTTGCGGTACGGTTTTATCCTGCAAGGAGGAACCCGGCCGTCCTTGTCGGGTACAGGGTTTACGTTCGGTGTATATGCCCATTGAGGCATGGGCAATCTCAGGGGTCCCTCCCATAAAAGATGAACTATGCTGAGAGGAAGCCTCCCTGCGTTTGAGGGGCCAAGATGTGAAACGTGGCCTAGCGTCCAAGGTGTACTAAAGCCAGGGAAACAGCCTCACACTCTCGAGAAAATTTGGGAACAAACAATGTACGGAGCAGTTTCTCTCCGCATGAGATGCTGTCTGCCCTGTCAGAACAAATGTACTTCTACGACTATACGCTCTTTGCCCAGTTGTTTAGCTCCCGGGAAACCATCGCTGGAGGATAGCCTAAGAGGGAGTCCATAGGCATTTCAGTGTCCGTGTATTGATGGAGGGAAACGGGGGATGTGCGCTGGAGATCAAATGCAGGGGAAGGCGAGCCCTTCCCTCTGCGAGTTTAGAGTTTTGTGGCCCATGGAGCTCCGTCTGGCGGAATGCTGGTGTGAACCTCGTTGTGATCGACCCTCTTTCAACTTGCACAAGAGTTTTTGAGGACTGTCTCCGAGACATCCATCAAGGCACAGTCGAGGCTCCCAGACTTGTATCAGGGGGCGCTCCACGGAATTGCTCTGCAGGCAGTACAGGGGAATTGTGGCTTACATTCCTCTGCATGTAGGGGGAACGAATCTCATGTTTAGTTCTTCCTACGAGAGATTTACGGCGGGTACTACAGGGGAAACAATCTCGGACAACACGGACGGGGATAGCCCCCTTCCAAACCTGCACTTGCGATGGTATATGGATATCAATCGAAGTATCAGTACGTCCATGGTCCGTTGTGGGGAGTATATCGAGAACACCACCGGAGCCTCATTACCGTTAGGCTTTGACCGTGTGCAAGAAGGTACGCTTCACGAGGTGAGTGCGTCGCTAGACCCATGGACTCTTCCCAGTAGCCACAGGGATACTGGGATTCCTGGTCATGTTTCAAGAGGAGTCACCCGTCAAATTTTGAAGCAGTGAGCTCTGCGTGCCTCTCGAGGTGTCAGAGCATGTGAGGCATTCCGTCGAAAGGAGTCGGGGACCTAGGGCTTGTCTCTAGGGAACCACAGTGGTGTAGAACATCCCTTTCTCTTGGGAGATGAAATACTAGACTGGATTCCAAAGCCACTGCAAGGAAATGCCGCCCACCTTTCGAGTCAGGGCTTCTCGTGTAAATGCCCATTTGAGGCAGCAATCTCAGGGTCCCTCCCTCATACCTATTGCTGAGAAGAAGCCTCCTCTTGAGGGGCTTGTGTGGAAAGTTGGCCTACGTCTTGAGTCTAAGCCAGGGGATCCAGCTCTCATCTCGAGGCAATTTTGGGTACACGGAGCAGTCCTCGAGTTGCTTCTGCTGAACTTTGGTACTCCTCTAGACTTGGCCCGTTGTTCTCGGGGAACCTCTGGAGTTGCCTAAAGGAGTCAAGCCTCAGGTCGGGTTTGATGGGGAACGGGGGATGGCTCTGGAGTCAATGCAGGGGAAGCGGGCCTCATCTCGAGTTGATTTGGGGCCCATGGAGCTCCTTCGCGATGCTGGTGTGACCTCAGGGTCCCTCTCTCTACTTGTGACTGTTTTTGCGGAACTGTCTCGACATTCCATCAAGCAAGTCGAGGCTCCTGACATATTTCAGGGGGCTCACGGAATTGCTCTGCATGCAGTGCAGGGGAATCGGCCTCATTCTCGCTGGAGGGGGAAGTACTCATGGTTTTCTCGAGTTGCGGCGGAGGACCTGGGGTACATTCTCGACTTACGGCGGGGATGGCCCTTCAACCCTCGTGTTAGGTTCAACGAAGTCAGGACTCCTGTCGAGTTACGAGGACACCTCAGGAGTCTCTTCGAGGCTTGGCAGGGCAAAAGGAACGCTTCTCGAGGTGAGTCGGGAGACCCAGGGCTCCCTTTCCACGTAGCCACAGGGATTACTTGGGATTCCTGTCAATGTTCAAGAGGAGTCAGTCTCCGCTCAAATTTTGAAAGCAGTGAGCTCTGCGTGCCTCTCGAGGTGTCAGAGGCATGTGAGGCATTCCGTCGAAAGGAGGTCGGGGACCTAGGGCTTTCTCTAGGGACTCCACAGGTGGGTGCAGACATCCCTTCAATCTTGTGAGATGAAAGACTTATACCGTAGTCAAGCCACTGCAAGGGAAGCCGGCCTCCTATCGAGTCAGGGCTTCTTCGGTGTATATTGCCCATTGAGGCATTCAATCTCAGGGTCCCCTCCCTCATAAACCCTATTGCTAGAGAGCAAGCCACCTCTGGAGGGCTTTGTGGGAAAGGTGGCCTACGTCCTGAGATCTAAGCCAGGGATTCAGCTCTCCTCTCGAGTGCAATTTGGGGTAACTCGGGTGCAGTCCAACGAGGTGCTCTGCTGAACTTGGTTACTCCTCTAGACTTGGCCCGTTTGTTCTCGGGGAACCTCTGTAGTTGCCTAAAAGGAGTCAAGCCTCAGGTCGTGGTTTTTGATGGGGGAACGGGGATGGCTCTGGCGTAAATGCAGGGCAAGCGGGCCCTCATCTCGAGTTGAATTGGGGCCCCATGGAGGCTCCTTCGCGATGCTGGTGGGACCTAAGGGTCCCTCTCTACTTGAGGACAGTGCTTTTGAGAGCTACTGTTTCGGATATTCCATCAAGCACGTCGGAGGCTCGCCTGACATGTTTAAGGGGCTCACTGGAATTGCTCTGCATGCAGTTGCAGGGGGAATGGGGCATCATCTCGCTTGGAGGGGGAAGTCTCAGGGTTTTTCTTCGAGTGTGCGTCGCGGACTTGGGGTACATTCTCGACTTACGCGGGGATGGCCCTTCCAACCCCGTGTTGTTCAACGAAGTCAGACTCCTGTCGAGTTACGAGGACACCTCAGGAGTCTCTCGAGGGCTTGGCAGGGTAAAAGGAACGCTGCTCGAGGTGAGTCGGGAGACCAGGGTCCCTTTCCATTTAGCCACAGATACTGGGATTCCTGTCAATGACAAGAGGAGCAGGCTCCGTCAAAGTTTGAAGCAGTGAGCTCCTGCGTGCCTCTCGATGTGTCAGAGGCATGTGAGGCATTCCGTCGAAAGGAGTCGACCTAGGGCTTTCTCTAGAGGACTCACAGGTGGTGCAACTTCCCTTCAGCTTGTGAATGAAAGACTAGACTGCATTCAAGCCACGGCAAGGAAAGCCGGCCTCCTTTCGACGTCAGGGCCTTCTACTGTGTATATGGCCCATTGATGCAGCAATCTTCAGGGTTCCCTCCCCTCATTCCTATTGCTGAGAGAAAGCCCTCCTCTTGAAGGGCTTGTGGAAAGGTGGCCTACGTCTTGAGTCTAAGCCAGGGAATCAGCTCTCATCTCGAGGCAATTTGGGGGCACGGAGCAGTCCTCGAGTTGCTCGTGCTGAACTTGGTAATACCTCTAGACTTGGCCCGTTGTTCTCGGGAAACCTCTGGAGTTGCCTAAAGGGAGTCAAGCCTCAGGTCGTGTTTGATGGGGAACGGGGGAATGGCTCTGGAGTCAATGCAGGGGAAGGCGGGCCTCATCTCGAGTTGATTTGGGCCCATGGAGCTCCTTCGCGGATGCTGGTGTGACCCTCAGGGTCCCTCTCTACTTGTGACAGTGTTTTGCGGACTGTCTCGACATCCCATCAAGCAAGTACGAGGGGCTCTGACATGTTTCAGGGGGCTCACGGAATTGCTCTGCATGCAGTGCAGGGGAATCGGGCCTCATCTTCGCTTGGAGGAGGGGGAAGTCTCATGGTTTTTCTCGAGTTGCGGCGGGGACCTGGGTTACATTCTCGACTTACGGCGGGGATGGCCCTTCAACCCTCGTCGTTGGTTCAAGGAAGTCAGACTCCTGTCGAGTTACGAGGGGACACCTCAGGAGTCTCTTCGAGGCTTGGCAGGGCAAAAGGGACGCTTCTCGAGGTGAGTTCGGGAGACCCAGGGTCCCTTTCCAGTAGCCACAGGGATACTGGGATTCCTGTCAATGTTCAAGAGGGAGTCAGGCTCCGTCAAATTTTGAATGCAGTGAGCTCTGCGTGCCTCTCGAGGTGTCAGAGGCATGTGAGGCATTCCGTCGAAAGGAGTCGGGACCTAGGGCTTTCTCTAGGGACTCCACAGGTGGGGGTGGTCAGACATCCCTTCACCTTGTGAGATGAAAGACTAGACTGTTATTCAAGCCACGCAAGGAAACCCGGCCTCCTTTCGAGTCAGGGCTTCTCGGTGTAAATGCCCATTGAGGCAGCAATTCTCAGGGTCCCTCCCTCATACCTATTGCTGAGAGAAGCCGTCCTCTTGAGGGGTCTTGTGGGAAAGGTTGGCCTAACGTCTTGAGTCTAAGCCTGGAAATCAGCTCTCATCACGAGGCAATTTGGGGTACAAACACGGAGCAGTCCTCGAGTTGCTACTGCTGAAAATTGGTAATCCTCTAGACTTGGCCCGTTGTTCTCGGGAACCTCTTGGAGTTGCCTAAAATGTGAGTCAAGCTCAGGTCCTGTTTGATGGGGAACGGGATGATGGCTCTGGAGTCAAAGCAGGGAAGCGGGCCTCATCTCGAGTTGATTGGGGCCCATGGACAGCTACCTTCGCGATGCTGGTGTGACCTCAGGTCCCTCTCTACTTTTGACAGTGTTTTTTGCGGACTGTCTCGACAGTCCATCAAGCAAGTTCGAGGCCTCCTACATGTTTCAGGGGGCTCACGGAATTGCTCTGCATGCAGTGCAGGGGAATCGGGCCTATCTCGCTTGGAGGGGAAGTCTCATGGTTTTTCTCGAGTTGCGGCGGGGACCTGGGGTACATTCTCGACTTACGGCGGGGATGGCCCTTCAAACCAACCTCGTGTTTGTTCAACGAAGTCAGGACTCCCTGTCCGAGTTACGAGGGACACCTCAGGAGTCTCTTCGAGGCTTGGCAGGGCAAAAGGACGCTTCTCGCGGTGAGTCGGGAGACCCAGGGTCCCTTTCCAGTAGCCACAGGGATACTGGGATTCCTGTCCAATGTTCAAAGGAGTCAGGCTCCGTCAAATTTTGAAGACAGTGAGCGTCTGCGTGCCTCTCGAGGTGTCAGAGGCATGTGAGGCATTACCGTCGAAAGGAGTCGGGGACCTAGGGCTTTCTCTAGTGGACTCCACAGGTGGTGCAGACATCCCTTCACCTTGTGAGATGAAAGACTAGACTGCAATTCAAGCCACTGCAAGGAAAACCCGGCCTCCTTTCGAGTCAGGGCTTCTCGGTGTATATGCCCAGTTGAGTCTGCAATCTCAGGGTCCAGTCCCTCATACCTATTGCTGAGAGAGAAGCCTCCTCTTGAGGGGCTTGTGGAAAGTGGCCTACGTCTTGATCTAAGCCAGGAATCAGCTCTCATCTCGAGGCAATTTGGGGTACAACGGAGCAGTCCTCGAGTTGCTCTGCTGAACTTGGTACTCGTCTAGACTTGGCCCGTTGTTCTCGGGGAACCTCTGGCAGTTGCCTAAAGGGAGTCAAGCCTCAGGTCCGTGTTTGGTGATGGGGAACGGGGAATGGCTCTGAAGTCAATGCAGGGAAAGCGGGCCTCATCTCGATTTGTCTTTGGGGCCATGGAGCTCCTTCGCGATGCTGGTGTGACCTCAGGTCCCTCTCTACTTGTGACAGTGTTTTGCGGACATGTCTCGACATCCATCAAGCAAGTCGAGGCTCCTGACATGTTTCAAGGGGGCTCACGGAATTGCTCTGCATGCAGTGCAGGGGAATATCGGCCTCATCTCGCTTGGTGGGGTGAAGTCCTCATGGTTTTCTCGAGTTGCGGCGGGGACCTGGGGTACATTCTCGACTTACGGCGGGATGGCCCTTCAACCAACAATCGTGTCCTCGTGGTGTTCAACGAAGTCCAGGACTCCTGTCGAGTTACGAGGGACACCTCAGAGTGGTCTCTTCGAGGCTTGGCAGGCAAAAGGGACGCTTCTCGAGGTGAGGATCCGGGAGACCCAGGGTCCCTTTCCAGTAGCCACAGGGATACTGGGGATTCCTGTCAATGTTCAAGAGGAGTCAGGCTCCGTCTCCAATTTTGAATGCAGTGAGCTCTGCGTGCCTCTCGATGTGTCAGAGGCATGTGAGGCATTCCGTCGAAAGGAGTCGGGGACCTAGGGCTTTCTCTAGGGACTTCCACAGTGGTGCAGACATCCCTTCACCTTGTTGAGATGAAAGCCTAGACTGTATTCAAGCCACTGCATAGAAAACCGGCCTCCTTTCGAGTTCAGGGCTTCTCGGTGTATATGCCCATTGAGGCAGCAATCTCAGGGTCCCTCCCTCATACCTATTGCTGAGAGAAGCCTCCTCTTGAGGTGCTTGTGGAAGAAGTGGCCTACGTCACTTCAGTCTAAGCCAGGGAATCAGCTCTACATCTACGAGGCATTTGGGGTATCACGGAGCAGTCCTCGAGTTGCTCTGCTGAACTTGGTACTCCTCTAGACTGGCCCCGTTGTTCTCCGGGGAACCTCTGGAGTTGCCTAAAGGAGAGTCAAGCCTCAGGTCGTGTTTGATGGGGAACGGGGGGATGGCTCTGGAGTCAATGCAGGAGGAAAGCGGGGCCTCATCTCGAGTTGATTTTGGGGCCCAATGGAGCCTCATTCTTTTCGCGATGCTGGTGTTACGTCCATCCTCCCCTAAAAGGTCCCTTCCTACTACTTGTGAGAGTTGATTTTGGCAAGACTGTCTTAACAATCCATCAAGAAAGTCGAGGCTCCTGAACATGTTTCTCATGGGGGGCGATCACGGCTCGGAATTGCATCCGCAAGGCAGTGTGCTGCGGGAATCGGATGGCGGCATCTCCGCTTGGAAGTGGGAAGCTCATTATCTGGTTTTAGGTCTCGAATGCTCTCCGGCGTGGACCTGGAGAGTACATTCTGACCTAGATACGTCCGGGGCGAGGGCCCTTCAACCATAGTGTTTGTTCAACGAAGTCAAATGACTTCCTAGTCGAGTGTATCGGAAGAGGACCACGCTCAGGAAGTCCTCTATCGAAAACTTGGCAGGGCGAAAAAAGGGAACGAATCACTTAGAAGAGAGGTCTGTGATGGACCTCAGTGTTCCCTTTCCAGTAAAAAATGCCACAGGAGGATAATGTGTTTCCCTGTCAGATGTCCACTGATTAGTCAGGCACCCGTCAAATTTATGAAGCCTGTAGAGCTTCTGCGTAGCCTCTCGGACGTGTCAAGAGAGCTCATGTGAAGAATTTCTGTCGAAAGGAGTCGGGTACCTAGGGCTTTCTCTAGGGACTCCACAGGTGGTGCAGACATCCCTTCACCTTGTGAGATGAAAGGACTGACTGTATAAGCCACTGAATGGAAACCCGGCTCCTTTCGAGTCAGGCTTCTCGGTTGAATATGCCCATTGAGGCAGCATCTCAGGGTCACTCCTCATACCTATTGCAGAGGAGAGCCCCTCTTGTGGGCTTCTGGAAAGTTGGACTACGTCTTGAGTCTAAGCCAGGGACATTCAGCTCTCATCTCGAGGCAATATGGGGTTTTTTTTTTTTTTTTTTTTTTTTATTTTTTTTTTTTTTTTTTTTTACACGGAGCAGTCCTCGAATTGCTCTGCTGAACTGGTATCTCCTCTAAGACTTGTCTCTTGTTCTCAGGAAACCTTCTGGAGTTTGCCTAAAGGGAGGTCACAAGCCTCAGGTCGTTTTTGATGGGGAACGGGGATGGGCTCTGGAGTCAAGGCAAGGGAAGCGGCCCTCATCTGCGAGTTGATTTGGGACCCATAGGAAAGGCTTCCTTAGCAATGTTGGTGTGACGTCAGGGTCCCTCTCTACTTTGTGACAGTGTTTCTGCGGACTGTCTCGACATCCATCAAGCATAGTCGCAGGCTCCTGACATGTTTCAGGGGACTCACGGAATTGCTCTGCATGTCAGTGCATGGGGTAATGGAGGCTTCATCTCGCTTGGAGGGGGACGTCGTCATGGTTTTTATCGAGTTGCGGCGGGACCTGGGTACATTTCTCGTCTTAACGGCGGGGTTGGCCCTTCAAACCTCGCGTTGGTTCAAACGAAATTCAGGTCTCCTGTCGAGTTACGCAGGGACACCTCAGGAGTCTCTTCGAGGCTTGCCAAGGGCCAAAGGAATGTTTCTTGAAGTGAGTCGGGAGACCCAGGGAGTCCCTCTTACAGTAGCCACAGGGATACTGGTAATCCTGTCAATGTTCACAGAGGAGTCAGGCTCCGTCACATTTTGAAGCAGTGAGCTCTGCGTGCATCTCGGAGTGTCAGAGGCATGTGAGGCATTCCGTCGAAAGGAGTCGGGGACCTAGGGCTTTCTCTAGGGACTCCACAGGTGGTGCAGACATCCCTTCAGCTTGTGAGATGAAAGACTAGACTGTATTCAAGCCACTGCAAGGAAAGCCGGCTCCTTTCGAGTCAGGGCTTCTCGGTTGTATATTGCCCATTGAGGCAGCAATCTCAGGGTCCCTCCCTCATAACTATTGCTGAGTGAGACAGCCTCCTCTTGAGGGGCTTGTGGAAAGGTGCCTACGTCTTGAGTCTAAGCCAGGGAATCAGCTCTCATCTCGAGGCAATTTGGGGTACACGGAGCAGTCCTCGAGTTGCTCTGCTGAACTTGGTACTCCTCTAGACTTGGCCCCGTTGTTCTCGGGGAACCTCTGGAGTTGCCTAAAGGGAGTCAAGCCTCAGGTCGTGTTTTGATGGGGAACGGGGATGGCTCTGGAGTCAATGCAGGGGAAGCGGGCCTCATCTCGAGTTGATTTGGGGCCCATGGAGCTCCTTCGCGATGCTGGTGTGACCTCAGGGTCCCTCTCTACTTGTGACAGTGTTTTTGCGGACTGTCTCGACATCCATCAAGCAAGTCGAGGCTCCTGACATGTTTCAGGGGGCTCTAACGGAATTGCTCTGCATTGCAGTGCAAAGGGGAATCGGGCCTCATCTCGCTTGGAGGGGGAAGTCTCATGGTTTTTCTCGAGTTGCGGCGGGGACCTGGGGTACATTCTCGACTTTCGGCGGGGATGGCCCTTCAAACCCTCTGTGTTGGTTCAACGAAGTCAGGACTCCTGTCGAGTTACGAGGGACACCTCAGGAGTCTCTTCGAGGCTTGGCAGGGCAAAAGGAACGCTTCTCGAGGTGAGTCGGGAGACCCAGGGCCCCTTTCCAGTAGCCACAGGGATACTGGGATCTGTGTCAATGTTCAAGAGGAGTCAGGCTCCGTCAAATTTTGAAGCAGTGAGCTCTGCGTGCCTCTCGAGGTGTCAGAGGCATGTGAGGCATTCCGTCGAAAGGAGTCGGGGACCTAGGGCTTTCTCTAGGGACTCCACAGGTGGTGCAGACATCCCTTCAGCTTGTGAGATGAAAGACTAGACTGTATTCAAGCCACTGCAACGAAAGCCGGCCTCCTTTCGAGTCAGGGCTTCTCGGTGTATATGCCCATTGAGGCAGCAATCTCAGGGTCCCTCCCTCATACCTATTGCTGAGAGAAGCCTCCTCTTGAGGGGCTTGTGGAAAGGTGGCCTACGTCTTGAGTCTAAGCCAGGGAATCAGCTCTCATCTCGAGGCAATTTGGGGTACACGGAGCAGTCCTCGAGTTGCTCTGCTGAACTTGGTACTCCTCTAGACTTGGCCCGTTGTTCTCGGGAACCTCTGGGGAGTTGCCTAAAGGGAGTCAAGCCTCAGGTCGTGTTTTGATGGGGAACGGGGATGGCTCTGGAGTCAATGCAGGGAAGCGGGCCTCATCTCGAGTTGATTTTTGGGGCCCATGGAGCTCCTTCGCGATGCTGGTGTGACCTCAGGGTCCCTCTCTACTTGTGACAGTGTTTTTTGCGGACTGTCTCGACATCCATCAAGCAAGTCGAGGCTCCTGACATGTTTCAGGGGGCTCACGGAATTGCTCTGCATGCAGTGCAGGGGAATCGGGCCTCATCTCGCTTGGAGGGGGAAGTCTCATGGTTTTTCTCGAGTTGCGGCGGGGACCTGGGGTACATTCTCGACTTACGGCGGGGATGGCCCTTCAACCCTCGTGTGTTTGGTTCAACGAAGTCAGGACTCCTGTCGAGTTACGAGGGACACCTCAGGAGTCTCTTCGAGGGCTTGGCAGGGCAAAAAGGAACGCTTCTCGAGGTGAGTCGGGAGACCCAGGGTCCCTTTCCAGAGCCACAGGGATACTGGATTCCTGTCAATGTTCAAGAGGATCAGGCTCCGTCAAATTTTGAAGCAGTGAGCTCTGCGTGCCTTCTCGAGGTGTTCAGAGCAATGTGAGGCATTCCGTCGAAAGGAGTCGGGGGCTAGGGCTTTCTCTAGGGACTCCACAGGTGGTGCAGACATCCCTTCAGCTTGTGAGATGAAAAAAGACTAGACTGTATTCAAGCCACTGCAAGGAAAGCCGGCCTCCTTTCTAGTCAGGGCTTCTCGGTGTATATGCCCATTGAGGCAGCAATCTCAGGGTCCCTCCCTCATACCTATTGCTGAGAGAAGCCTCCTCTTGAGGGGCTTGTGGAAAGGTGGCCTACGTCTTGAGTCTAAGCCAGGGAATCAGCTCTCATCTCGAGGCAATTTGGGGTACACGGAGCAGTCCTCGAGTTGCTCTGCTGAACTTGGTACTCCTCTAGACTTGGCCCGTTGTTCTCGGGGGAACCTCTGGAGTTGCCTAAAGGGAGTCAAGCCTCAGGTCGTGTTTGATGGGGAACGGGGGATGGCTCTGGAGTCAATGCAGGGAAGCGGGCCTCATCTCGAGTTGATTTGGGCCCATGGAGCTCCTTCGCGATGCTGGTGTGTACCTCAGGGTCCCTCTCTACTTGTGACAGTGTTTTTGCGGACTGTCTCGACATCCATCAAGCAAGTCGAGGCTCCTGACATGTTTCAGGGGGCTCACGGAATTGCTCTGCATGCAGTGCAGGGAATCGGGCCTCATCTCGCTTGGAGGGGGAAGTCTCATGGTTTTTCTCGAGTTGCGGCGGGGACCTGGGGTACATTCTCGACTTACGGCGGGATGGCCCTTCAACCCTCGTGTTGGTTCAACGAAGTCAGGACTCCTGTCGAGTTACGAGGGACACCTCAGGAGTCTCTTCGAGGCTTGGCAGGGCAAAAGGAACGCTTCTCGAGGGGAGTCGGGAGACCCAGGGTCCCTTTCCAGTAGCCACAGGGATACTGGGATTCCTGTCAATGTTCAAGAGGAGTCAGGCTCCGTCAAATTTTGAAGCAGTGAGCTCTGCGTGCCTCTCGAGGTGTCAGAGGCATGTGAGGCATTCCGTCGAAAGGAGTCGGGGGCGGGGGTGGGGAACCTAGGGCTTTCTCTAGGGACTCCACAGGTGGTGCAGACATCCCTTCAGCTTGTGAGATGAAAGACTAGACTGTATTCAAGCCACTGCAAGGAAAGCCGGCCTCCTTTCGAGTCAGGGCTTCTCGGTGTATATGCCCATTGAGGCAGCAATCTCAGGGTCCCTCCCTCATACCTATTGCTGAGAGAAAGCCTCCTCTTGAGGGGCTTGTGGAAAGTGGCCTACGTCTTGAGTCTAAGCCAGGGAATCAGCTCTCATCTCGAGGCAATTTGGGGTACACGGAGCAGTCCTCGAGTTGGCTCTGCTGAACTTGGTACTCCTCTAGACTTGGCCCGTTGTTCTCCGGGGAACCTCTGGAGTTGCCTAAAGGGAGTCAAGCCTCAGGTCGTGTTTGATGGGGGAACGGGGGATGGCTCTGGAGTCAATGCAGGGGAAGCGGGCCTCATCTCGAGTTGATTTGGGGCCCATGGAGCTCCTTCGCGATGCTGGTGTGACCTCAAGGGTCCCTCTCTACTTGTGACAGTGTTTTTGCGGACTGTCTCGACATCCATCAAGCAAGTCGAGGCTCCTGACATGTTTCAGGGGGCTCACGGAATTGCTCTGCATGCAGTGCAGGGGAATCGGGCCTCATCTCGCTTGGAGGGGGAAGTCTCATGGTTTTTCTCGAGTTGCGGCGGGGACCTGGGGTACATTCTCGACTTACGGCGGGGATGGCCCTTCAACCCTCGTGTTGGTTCAACGAAGTCAGGACTCCTGTCGAGTTACGAGGGACACCTCAGGAGTCTCTTCGAGGCTTGGCAGGGCAAAAGGAACGCTTCTCGAGGTGAGTCGGGAGACCCAGGGTCCCTTTCCAGTAGCCACAGGGATACTGGGATTCCTGTCAATGTTCAAGAGGAGTCAGGCTCCGTCAAATTTTGAAAGCAGTGAGCTCTGCGTGCCTCTCGAGGTGTCAGAGGCATGTGAGGCATTCTGTCGAAAGGAGTCGGGGACCTAGGGCTTTCTCTAGGGACTCCACAGGTGGTGCAGACATCCCTTCAGCTTGTGAGATGAAAGACTAGACTGTATTCAAGCCACTGCAAGGAAAGCCGGCCTCCTTTCAAGTCAGGGCTTCTCGGTGTATATGCCCATTGAGGCAGCAATCTCAGGGTCCCTCCCTCATACCTATTGCTGAGAGAAGCCTCCTCTTGAGGGGCTTGTGGAAAGGTGGCCTACGTCTTGAGTCTAAGCCAGGGAATCAGCTCTCATCTCGAGGCAATTTGGGTACACGGAGCAGTCCTCGAGTTGCTCTGCTGAACTTGGTACTCCTCTAGACTTGGCCCGTTGTTCTCGGGGGAACCTCTGGAGTTGCCTAAAGGGGAGTCAAGCCTCAGGTCGTGTTTGATGGGAACGGGGGATGGCTCTGGAGTCAATGCAGGGGAAGCGGGCCTCATCTCGAGTTGATTTGGGGCCCATGGAGCTCCTTCGCGATGCTGGTGTGACCTCAGGGTCCCTCTCTACTTGTGACAGTGTTTTTGCGGACTGTCTCGACATCCATCAAGCAAGTCGAGGCTCCTGACATGTTTCAGGGGGCTCACGGAATTGCTCTGCATGCAGTGCAGGGGAATCGGGCCTCATCTCGCTTGGAGGGGGAAGTCTCATGGTTTTTCTCGAGTTGCGGCGGGGACCTGGGGTACATTCTTGACTTACGGCGGGGATGGCCCTTCAACCCTCGTGTTGGTTCAACGAAGTCAGGACTCCTGTCGAGTTACGAGGGACACCTCAGGAGTCTCTTCGAGGCTTGGCAGGGCAAAAGGAACGCTTCTCGAGGTGAGTCGGGAGACCCAGGGTCCCTTTCCAGTAGCCACAGGGATACTGGGATTCCTGTCAATGTTCAAGAGGAGTCAGGCTCCGTCAAATTTTGAAGCAGTGAGCTCTGCGTGCCTCTCGAGGTGTCAGAGGCATGTGAGGCATTCCGTCGAAAGGAGTCGGGGACCTAGGGCTTTCTCTAGGGACTCCACAGGTGGGCAGACATCCCTTCAGCTTGTGAGATGAAAGACTAGACTGTATTCAAGCCACTGCAAGGAAAGCCGGCCTCCTTTCGAGTCAGGGCTTCTCGGTGTATATGCCCATTGAGGCAGCAATCTCAGGGTCCCTCCCTCATACCTATTGCTGAGAGAAGCCTCCTCTTGAGGGGCTTGTGGAAAGGTGGCCTACGTCTTGGTCTAAGCCAGGGAATCAGCTCTCATCTCGAGGCAATTTGGGGTACACGGAGCAGTCCTCGAGTTGCTCTGCTGAACTTGGTACTCCTCTAGACTTGGCCCGTTGTTCTCGGGGAACCTCTGGAGTTGCCTAAAGGGAGTCAAGCCTCAGGTCGTGTTTGATGGGGAACGGGGGATGGCTCTGGAGTCAATGCAGGGGAAGCGGGCCTCATCTCGAGTTGATTTGGGGCCCATGGAGCTCCTTCGCGATGCTGGTGTGACCTCAGGGTCCCTCTCTACTTGTGACAGTGTTTTTTTGCGGACTGTCTCGACATCCATCAAGCAATCGAGGCTCCTGACATGTTTCAGGGGGCTCACGGAATTGCTCTGCATGCAGTGCAGGGGAATCGGGCCTCATCTCGCTTGGAGGGGAAGTCTCATGGTTTTTCTCGAGTTGCGGCGGGGACCTGGGGTACATTCTCGACTTACGGCGGGGATGGCCCTTCAACCCTCGTGTTTGTTCAACGAAGTCAGGACTCCTGTCGAGTTACGAGGGACACCTCAGGAGTCTCTTCGAGGCTTGGCAGGGCAAAAGGGACGCTTCTCGAGGTGAGTCGGGAGACCCAGGGTCCCTTTCCAGTAGCCACAGGGATACTGGGATTCCTGTCAATGTTCAAGAGGAGTCAGGCTCCGTCAAATTTTGAAGCAGTGAGCTCTGCGTGCCTCTCGAGGTGTCAGAGGCATGTGAGGCATTCCGTCGAAAGGAGTCGGGGACCTAGGGCTTTCTCTAGGGACTCCACAGGTGGTGCAGACATCCCTTCACCTTGTGAGATGAAAGACTAGACTGTATTCAAGCCACTGCAAGGAAACCCGGCCTCCTTTCGAGTCAGGGCTTCTCGGTGTATATGCCCATTGAGGCAGCAATCTCAGGGTCCCTCCCTCATACCTATTGCTGAGAGAAGCCTCCTCTTGAGGGGCTTGTGGAAAGGTGGCCTACGTCTTGAGTCTAAGCCAGGGAATCAGCTCTCATCTCGAGGCAATTTGGGGTACACGGAGCAGTCCTCGAGTTGCTCTGCTGAACTTGGTACTCCTCTAGACTTGGCCCGTTGTTCTCGGGGAACCTCTGGAGTTGCCTAAAGGGAGTCAAGCCTCAGGTCGTGTTTGATGGGGAACGGGGGATGGCTCTGGAGTCAATGCAGGGGAAGCGGGCCTCATCTCGAGTTGATTTGGGGCCCATGGAGCTCCTTCGCGATGCTGGTGTGACCTCAGGGTCCCTCTCTACTTGTGACAGTGTTTTTGCGGACTGTCTCGACATCCATCAAGCAAGTCGAGGCTCCTGACATGTTTCAGGGGGCTCACGGAATTGCTCTGCATGCAGTGCAGGGGAATCGGGCCTCATCTCGCTTGGAGGGGGAAGTCTCATGGTTTTTCTCGAGTTGCGGCGGGGACCTGGGGTACATTCTCGACTTACGGCGGGGATGGCCCTTCAACCCTCGTGTTGGTTCAACGAAGTCAGGACTCCTGTCGAGTTACGAGGGACACCTCAGGAGTCTCTTCGAGGCTTGGCAGGGCAAAAGGAACGCTTCTCGAGGTGAGTCGGGAGACCCAGGGTCCCTTTCCAGTAGCCACAGGGATACTGGGATTCCTGTCAATGTTCAAGAGGAGTCAGGCTCCGTCAAATTTTGAAGCAGTGAGCTCTGCGTGCCTCTCGAGGTGTCAGAGGCATGTGAGGCATTCCGTCGAAAGGAGTCGGGGACCTAGGGCTTTCTCTAGGGACTCCACAGGTGGTGCAGACATCCCTTCACCTTGTGAGATGAAAGACTAGACTGTATTCAAGCCACTGCAAGGAAACCCGGCCTCCTTTCGAGTCAGGGCTTCTCGGTGTATATGCCCATTGAGGCAGCAATCTCAGGGTCCCTCCCTCATACCTATTGCTGAGAGAAGCCTCCTCTTGAGGGGCTTGTGGAAAGGTGGCCTACGTCTTGAGTCTAAGCCAGGGAATCAGCTCTCATCTCGAGGCAATTTGGGGTACACGGAGCAGTCCTCGAGTTGCTCTGCTGAACTTGGTACTCCTCTAGACTTGGCCCGTTGTTCTCGGGGAACCTCTGGAGTTGCCTAAAGGGAGTCAAGCCTCAGGTCGTGTTTGATGGGGAACGGGGGATGGCTCTGGAGTCAATGCAGGGGAAGCGGGCCTCATCTCGAGTTGATTTGGGGCCCATGGAGCTCCTTCGCGATGCTGGTGTGACCTCAGGGTCCCTCTCTACTTGTGACAGTGTTTTTGCGGACTGTCTCGACATCCATCAAGCAAGTCGAGGCTCCTGACATGTTTCAGGGGGCTCACGGAATTGCTCTGCATGCAGTGCAGGGGAATCGGGCCTCATCTCGCTTGGAGGGGGAAGTCTCATGGTTTTTCTCGAGTTGCGGCGGGGACCTGGGGTACATTCTCGACTTACGGCGGGGATGGCCCTTCAACCCTCGTGTTTGTTCAACGAAGTCAGGACTCCTGTCGAGTTACGAGGGACACCTCAGGAGTCTCTTCGAGGCTTGGCAGGGCAAAAGGGACGCTTCTCGAGGTGAGTCGGGAGACCCAGGGTCCCTTTCCAGTAGCCACAGGGATACTGGGATTCCTGTCAATGTTCAAGAGGAGTCAGGCTCCGTCAAATTTTGAAGCAGTGAGCTCTGCGTGCCTCTCGAGGTGTCAGAGGCATGTGAGGCATTCCGTCGAAAGGAGTCGGGGACCTAGGGCTTTCTCTAGGGACTCCACAGGTGGTGCAGACATCCCTTCACCTTGTGAGATGAAAGACTAGACTGTATTCAAGCCACTGCAAGGAAAGCCGGCCTCCTTTCGAGTCAGGGCTTCTCGGTGTATATGCCCATTGAGGCAGCAATCTCAGGGTCCCTCCCTCATACCTATTGCTGAGAGAAGCCTCCTCTTGAGGGGCTTGTGGAAAGGTGGCCTACGTCTTGAGTCTAAGCCAGGGAATCAGCTCTCATCTCGAGGCAATTTGGGGTACACGGAGCAGTCCTCGAGTTGCTCTGCTGAACTTGGTACTCCTCTAGACTTGGCCCGTTGTTCTCGGGGAACCTCTGGAGTTGCCTAAAGGGAGTCAAGCCTCAGGTCGTGTTTGATGGGGAACGGGGGATGGCTCTGGAGTCAATGCAGGGGAAGCGGGCCTCATCTCGAGTTGATTTGGGGCCCATGGAGCTCCTTCGCGATGCTGGTGTGACCTCAGGGTCCCTCTCTACTTGTGACAGTGTTTTTGCGGACTGTCTCGACATCCATCAAGCAAGTCGAGGCTCCTGACATGTTTCAGGGGGCTCACGGAATTGCTCTGCATGCAGTGCAGGGGAATCGGGCCTCATCTCGCTTGGAGGGGGAAGTCTCATGGTTTTTCTCGAGTTGCGGCGGGGACCTGGGGTACATTCTCGACTTACGGCGGGGATGGCCCTTCAACCCTCGTGTTGGTTCAACGAAGTCAGGACTCCTGTCGAGTTACGAGGGACACCTCAGGAGTCTCTTCGAGGCTTGGCAGGGCAAAAGGAACGCTTCTCGAGGTGAGTCGGGAGACCCAGGGTCCCTTTCCAGTAGCCACAGGGATACTGGGATTCCTGTCAATGTTCAAGAGGAGTCAGGCTCCGTCAAATTTTGAAGCAGTGAGCTCTGCGTGCCTCTCGAGGTGTCAGAGGCATGTGAGGCATTCCGTCGAAAGGAGTCGGGGACCTAGGGCTTTCTCTAGGGACTCCACAGGTGGTGCAGACATCCCTTCAGCTTGTGAGATGAAAGACTAGACTGTATTCAAGCCACTGCAAGGAAAGCCCGGCCTCCTTTCGAGTCAGGGCTTCTCGGTGTATATGCCCATTGAGGCAGCAATCTCAGGGTCCCTCCCTCATACCTATTGCTGAGAGAAGCCTCCTCTTGAGGGGCTTGTGGAAAGGTGGCCTACGTCTTGAGTCTAAGCCAGGGAATCAGCTCTCATCTCGAGGCAATTTGGGGTACACGGAGCAGTCCTCGAGTTGCTCTGCTGAACTTGGTACTCCTCTAGACTTGGCCCGTTGTTCTCGGGGAACCTCTGGAGTTGCCTAAAGGGAGTCAAGCCTCAGGTCGTGTTTGATGGGGAACGGGGGATGGCTCTGGAGTCAATGCAGGGGAAGCGGGCCTCATCTCGAGTTGATTTGGGGCCCATGGAGCTCCTTCGCGATGCTGGTGTGACCTCAGGGTCCCTCTCTACTTGTGACAGTGTTTTTGCGGACTGTCTCGACATCCATCAAGCAAGTCGAGGCTCCTGACATGTTTCAGGGGGCTCACGGAATTGCTCTGCATGCAGTGCAGGGGAATCGGGCCTCATCTCGCTTGGAGGGGGAAGTCTCATGGTTTTTCTCGAGTTGCGGCGGGGACCTGGGGTACATTCTCGACTTACGGCGGGGATGGCCCTTCAACCCTCGTGTTGGTTCAACGAAGTCAGGACTCCTGTCGAGTTACGAGGGACACCTCAGGAGTCTCTTCGAGGCTTGGCAGGGCAAAAGGAACGCTTCTCGAGGTGAGTCGGGAGACCCAGGGTCCCTTTCCAGTAGCCACAGGGATACTGGGATTCCTGTCAATGTTCAAGAGGAGTCAGGCTCCGTCAAATTTTGAAGCAGTGAGCTCTGCGTGCCTCTCGAGGTGTCAGAGGCATGTGAGGCATTCCGTCGAAAGGAGTCGGGGACCTAGGGCTTTCTCTAGGGACTCCACAGGTGGTGCAGACATCCCTTCAGCTTGTGAGATGAAAGACTAGACTGTATTCAAGCCACTGCAAGGAAAGCCGGCCTCCTTTCGAGTCAGGGCTTCTCGGTGTATATGCCCATTGAGGCAGCAATCTCAGGGTCCCTCCCTCATACCTATTGCTGAGAGAAGCCTCCTCTTGAGGGGCTTGTGGAAAGGTGGCCTACGTCTTGAGTCTAAGCCAGGGAATCAGCTCTCATCTCGAGGCAATTTGGGGTACACGGAGCAGTCCTCGAGTTGCTCTGCTGAACTTGGTACTCCTCTAGACTTGGCCCGTTGTTCTCGGGGAACCTCTGGAGTTGCCTAAAGGGAGTCAAGCCTCAGGTCGTGTTTGATGGGGAACGGGGGATGGCTCTGGAGTCAATGCAGGGGAAGCGGGCCTCATCTCGAGTTGATTTGGGGCCCATGGAGCTCCTTCGCGATGCTGGTGTGACCTCAGGGTCCCTCTCTACTTGTGACAGTGTTTTTGCGGACTGTCTCGACATCCATCAAGCAAGTCGAGGCTCCTGACATGTTTCAGGGGGCTCACGGAATTGCTCTGCATGCAGTGCAGGGGAATCGGGCCTCATCTCGCTTGGAGGGGGAAGTCTCATGGTTTTTCTCGAGTTGCGGCGGGGACCTGGGGTACATTCTCGACTTACGGCGGGGATGGCCCTTCAACCCTCGTGTTGGTTCAACGAAGTCAGGACTCCTGTCGAGTTACGAGGGACACCTCAGGAGTCTCTTCGAGGCTTGGCAGGGCAAAAGGAACGCTTCTCGAGGTGAGTCGGGAGACCCAGGGTCCCTTTCCAGTAGCCACAGGGATACTGGGATTCCTGTCAATGTTCAAGAGGAGTCAGGCTCCGTCAAATTTTGAAGCAGTGAGCTCTGCGTGCCTCTCGAGGTGTCAGAGGCATGTGAGGCATTCCGTCGAAAGGAGTCGGGGACCTAGGGCTTTCTCTAGGGACTCCACAGGTGGTGCAGACATCCCTTCAGCTTGTGAGATGAAAGACTAGACTGTATTCAAGCCACTGCAAGGAAAGCCGGCCTCCTTTCGAGTCAGGGCTTCTCGGTGTATATGCCCATTGAGGCAGCAATCTCAGGGTCCCTCCCTCATACCTATTGCTGAGAGAAGCCTCCTCTTGAGGGGGCTTGTGGAAAGGTGGCCTACGTCTTGAGTCTAAGCCAGGGAATCAGCTCTCATCTCGAGGCAATTTGGGGTACACGGAGCAGTCCTCGAGTTGCTCTGCTGAACTTGGTACTCCTCTAGACTTGGCCCGTTGTTCTCGGGGAACCTCTGGAGTTGCCTAAAGGGAGTCAAGCCTCAGGTCGTGTTTGATGGGGAACGGGGGATGGCTCTGGAGTCAATGCAGGGGAAGCGGGCCTCATCTCGAGTTGATTTGGGGCCCATGGAGCTCCTTCGCGATGCTGGTGTGACCTCAGGGTCCCTCTCTACTTGTGACAGTGTTTTTGCGGACTGTCTCGACATCCATCAAGCAAGTCGAGGCTCCTGACATGTTTCAGGGGGCTCACGGAATTGCTCTGCATGCAGTGCAGGGGAATCGGGCCTCATCTCGCTTGGAGGGGGAAGTCTCATGGTTTTTCTCGAGTTGCGGCGGGGACCTGGGGTACATTCTCGACTTACGGCGGGGTTGGCCCTTCAACCCTCGTGTTGGTTCAACGAAGTCAGGACTCCTGTCGAGTTACGAGGGACACCTCAGGAGTCTCTTCGAGGCTTGGCAGGGCAAAAGGAACGCTTCTCGAGGTGAGTCGGGAGACCCAGGGTCCCTTTCCAGTAGCCACAGGGATACTGGGATTCCTGTCAATGTTCAAGAGGAGTCAGGCTCCGTCAAATTTTGAAGAGGTGAGCTCTGCGTGCCTCTCGAGGTGTCAGAGGCATGTGAGGCATTCCGTCGAAAGGAGTCGGGGACCTAGGGCTTTCTCTAGGGACTCCACAGGTGGTGCAGACATCCCTTCAGCTTGTGAGATGAAAGACTAGACTGTATTCAAGCCACTGCAAGGAAAGCCGGCCTCCTTTCGAGTCAGGGCTTCTCGGTGTATATGCCCATTGAGGCAGCAATCTCAGGGTCCCTCCCTCATACCTATTGCTGAGAGAAGCCTCCTCTTGAGGGGCTTGTGGAAAGGTGGCCTACGTCTTGAGTCTAAGCCAGGGAATCAGCTCTCATCTCGAGGCAATTTGGGGTACACGGAGCAGTCCTCGAGTTGCTCTGCTGAACTTGGTACTCCTCTAGACTTGGCCCGTTGTTCTCGGGGAACCTCTGGAGTTGCCTAAAGGGAGTCAAGCCTCAGGTCGTGTTTGATGGGGAACGGGGGATGGCTCTGGAGTCAATGCAGGGGAAGCGGGCCTCATCTCGAGTTGATTTGGGGCCCATGGAGCTCCTTCGCGATGCTGGTGTGACCTCAGGGTCCCTCTCTACTTGTGACAGTGTTTTTGCGGACTGTCTCGACATCCATCAAGCAAGTCGAGGCTCCTGACATGTTTCAGGGGGCTCACGGAATTGCTCTGCATGCAGTGCAGGGGAATCGGGCCTCATCTCGCTTGGAGGGGGAAGTCTCATGGTTTTTCTCGAGTTGCGGCGGGGACCTGGGGTACATTCTCGACTTACGGCGGGGATGGCCCTTCAACCCTCGTGTTGGTTCAACGAAGTCAGGACTCCTGTCGAGTTACGAGGGACACCTCAGGAGTCTCTTCGAGGCTTGGCAGGGCAAAAGGAACGCTTCTCGAGGTGAGTCGGGAGACCCAGGGTCCCTTTCCAGTAGCCACAGGGATACTGGGATTCCTGTCAATGTTCAAGAGGAGTCAGGCTCCGTCAAATTTTGAAGCAGTGAGCTCTGCGTGCCTCTCGAGGTGTCAGAGGCATGTGAGGCATTCCGTCGAAAGGAGTCGGGGACCTAGGGCTTTCTCTAGGGACTCCACAGGTGGTGCAGACATCCCTTCAGCTTGTGAGATGAAAGACTAGACTGTATTCAAGCCACTGCAAGGAAAGCCGGCCTCCTTTCGAGTCAGGGCTTCTCGGTGTATATGCCCATTGAGGCAGCAATCTCAGGGTCCCTCCCTCATACCTATTGCTGAGAGAAGCCTCCTCTTGAGGGGCTTGTGGAAAGGTGGCCTACGTCTTGAGTCTAAGCCAGGGAATCAGCTCTCATCTCGAGGCAATTTGGGGTACACGGAGCAGTCCTCGAGTTGCTCTGCTGAACTTGGTACTCCTCTAGACTTGGCCCGTTGTTCTCGGGGAACCTCTGGAGTTGCCTAAAGGGAGTCAAGCCTCAGGTCGTGTTTGATGGGGAACGGGGGATGGCTCTGGAGTCAATGCAGGGGAAGCGGGCCTCATCTCGAGTTGATTTGGGGCCCATGGAGCTCCTTCGCGATGCTGGTGTGACCTCAGGGTCCCTCTCTACTTGTGACAGTGTTTTTGCGGACTGTCTCGACATCCATCAAGCAAGTCGAGGCTCCTGACATGTTTCAGGGGGCTCACGGAATTGCTCTGCATGCAGTGCAGGGGAATCGGGCCTCATCTCGCTTGGAGGGGGAAGTCTCATGGTTTTTCTCGAGTTGCGGCGGGGACCTGGGGTACATTCTCGACTTACGGCGGGGATGGCCCTTCAACCCTCGTGTTGGTTCAACGAAGTCAGGACTCCTGTCGAGTTACGAGGGACACCTCAGGAGTCTCTTCGAGGCTTGGCAGGGCAAAAGGAACGCTTCTCGAGGTGAGTCGGGAGAGACCCAGGGTCCCTTTCCAGTAGCCACAGGGATACTGGGATTCCTGTCAATGTTCAAGAGGAGTCAGGCTCCGTCAAATTTTGAAGCAGTGAGCTCTGCGTGCCTCTCGAGGTGTCAGAGGCATGTGAGGCATTCCGTCGAAAGGAGTCGGGGACCTAGGGCTTTCTCTAGGGACTCCACAGGTGGTGCAGACATCCCTTCAGCTTGTGAGATGAAAGACTAGACTGTATTCAAGCCACTGCAAGGAAAGCCGGCCTCCTTTCGAGTCAGGGCTTCTCGGTGTATATGCCCATTGAGGCAGCAGCAATCTCAGGGTCCCTCCCTCATACCTATTGCTGAGAGAAGCCTCCTCTTGAGGGGCTTGTGGAAAGGTGGCCTACGTCTTGAGTCTAAGCCAGGGAATCAGCTCTCATCTCGAGGCAATTTGGGGTACACGGAGCAGTCCTCGAGTTGCTCTGCTGAACTTGGTACTCCTCTAGACTTGGCCCGTTGTTCTCGGGGAACCTCTGGAGTTGCCTAAAGGGAGTCAAGCCTCAGGTCGTGTTTGATGGGGAACGGGGGATGGCTCTGGAGTCAATGCAGGGGAAGCGGGCCTCATCTCGAGTTGATTTGGGGCCCATGGAGCTCCTCCGCGATGCTGGTGTGACCTCAGGGTCCCTCTCTACTTGTGACAGTGTTTTTGCGGACTGTCTCGACATCCATCAAGCAAGTCGAGGCTCCTGACATGTTTCAGGGGGCTCACGGAATTGCTCTGCATGCAGTGCAGGGGAATCGGGCCTCATCTCGCTTGGAGGGGGAAGTCTCATGGTTTTTCTCGAGTTGCGGCGGGGACCTGGGGTACATTCTCGACTTACGGCGGGGATGGCCCTTCAACCCTCGTGTTGGTTCAACGAAGTCAGGACTCCTGTCGAGTTACGAGGGACACCTCAGGAGTCTCTTCGAGGCTTGGCAGGGCAAAAGGAACGCTTCTCGAGGTGAGTCGGGAGACCCAGGGTCCCTTTCCAGTAGCCACAGGGATACTGGGATTCCTGTCAATGTTCAAGAGGAGTCAGGCTCCGTCAAATTTTGAAGCAGTGAGCTCTGCGTGCCTCTCGAGGTGTCAGAGGCATGTGAGGCATTCCGTCGAAAGGAGTCGGGGACCTAGGGCTTTCTCTAGGGACTCCACAGGTGGTGCAGACATCCCTTCAGCTTGTGAGATGAAAGACTAGACTGTATTCAAGCCACTGCAAGGAAAGCCGGCCTCCTTTCGAGTCAGGCTTCTCGGTGTATATGCCCATTGAGGCAGCAATCTCAGGGTCCCTCCCTCATACCTATTGCTGAGAGAAGCCTCCTCTTGAGGGGCTTGTGGAAAGGTGGCCTACGTCTTGAGTCTAAGCCAGGGAATCAGCTCTCATCTCGAGGCAATTTGGGGTACACGGAGCAGTCCTCGAGTTGCTCTGCTGAACTTGGTACTCCTCTAGACTTGGCCCGTTGTTCTCTCGGGGAACCTCTGGAGTTGCCTAAAGGGAGTCAAGCCTCAGGTCGTGTTTGATGGGGAACGGGGGATGGCTCTGGAGTCAATGCAGGGGAAGCGGGCCTCATCTCGAGTTGATTTGGGGCCCATGGAGCTCCTTCGCGATGCTGGTGTGACCTCAGGGTCCCTCTCTACTTGTGACAGTGTTTTTGCGGACTGTCTCGACATCCATCAAGCAAGTCGAGGCTCCTGACATGTTTCAGGGGGCTCACGGAATTGCTCTGCATGCAGTGCAGGGGAATCGGGCCTCATCTCGCTTGGAGGGGAAGTCTCATGGTTTTTCTCGAGTTGCGGCGGGGACCTGGGGTACATTCTCGACTTACGGCGGGGATGGCCCTTCAACCCTCGTGTTGGTTCAACGAAGTCAGGACTCCTGTCGAGTTACGAGGGACACCTCAGGAGTCTCTTCGAGGCTTGGCAGGGCAAAAGGAACGCTTCTCGAGGTGAGTCGGGAGACCCAGGGTCCCTTTCCAGTAGCCACAGGGATACTGGGATTCCTGTCAATGTTCAAGAGGAGTCAGGCTCCGTCAAATTTTGAAGCAGTGAGCTCTGCGTGCCTCTCGAGGTGTCAGAGGCATGTGAGGCATTCCGTCGAAAGGAGTCGGGGACCTAGGGCTTTCTCTAGGGACTCCACAGGTGGTGCAGACATCCCTTCAGCTTGTGAGATGAAAGACTAGACTGTATTCAAGCCACTGCAAGGAAAGCCGGCCTCCTTTCGAGTCAGGGCTTCTCGGTGTATATGCCCATTGAGGCAGCAATCTCAGGGTCCCTCCCTCATACCTATTGCTGAGAGAAGCCTCCTCTTGAGGGGCTTGTGGAAAGGTGGCCTACGTCTTGAGTCTAAGCCAGGGAATCAGCTCTCATCTCGAGGCAATTTGGGGTACACGGAGCAGTCCTCGAGTTGCTCTGCTGAACTTGGTACTCCTCTAGACTTGGCCCGTTGTTCTCGGGGAACCTCTGGAGTTGCCTAAAGGGAGTCAAGCCTCAGGTCGTGTTTGATGGGGAACGGGGGATGGCTCTGGAGTCAATGCAGGGGAAGCGGGCCTCATCTCGAGTTGATTTGGGGGCCCATGGAGCTCCTTCGCGATGCTGGTGTGACCTCAGGGTCCCTCTCTACTTGTGACAGTGTTTTTGCGGACTGTCTCGACATCCATCAAGCAAGTCGAGGCTCCTGACATGTTTCAGGGGGCTCACGGAATTGCTCTGCATGCAGTGCAGGGGAATCGGGCCTCATCTCGCTTGGAGGGGGAAGTCTCATGGTTTTTCTCGAGTTGCGGCGGGGACCTGGGGTACATTCTCGACTTACGGCGGGGATGGCCCTTCAACCCTCGTGTTGGTTCAACGAAGTCAGGACTCCTGTCGAGTTACGAGGGACACCTCAGGAGTCTCTTCGAGGCTTGGCAGGGCAAAAGGAACGCTTCTCGAGGTGAGTCGGGAGACCAAGGGTCCCTTTCCAGTAGCCACAGGGATACTGGGATTCCTGTCAATGTTCAAGAGGAGTCAGGCTCCGTCAAATTTTGAAGCAGTGAGCTCTGCGTGCCTCTCGAGGTGTCAGAGGCATGTGAGGCATTCCGTCGAAAGGAGTCGGGGACCTAGGGCTTTCTCTAGGGACTCCACAGGTGGTGCAGACATCCCTTCAGCTTGTGAGATGAAAGACTAGACTGTATTCAAGCCACTGCAAGGAAAGCCGGCCTCCTTTCGAGTCAGGGCTTCTCGGTGTATATGCCCATTGAGGCAGCAATCTCAGGGTCCCTCCCTCATACCTATTGCTGAGAGAAGCCTCCTCTTGAGGGGCTTGTGGAAAGGTGGCCTACGTCTTGAGTCTAAGCCAGGGAATCAGCTCTCATCTCGAGGCAATTTGGGGTACACGGAGCAGTCCTCGAGTTGCTCTGCTGAACTTGGTACTCCTCTAGACTTGGCCCGTTGTTCTCGGGGAACCTCTGGAGTTGCCTAAAGGGAGTCAAGCCTCAGGTCGTGTTTGATGGGGAACGGGGGATGGCTCTGGAGTCAATGCAGGGGAAGCGGGCCTCATCTCGAGTTGATTTGGGGCCCATGGAGCTCCTTCGCGATGCTGGTGTGACCTCAGGGTCCCTCTCTACTTGTGACAGTGTTTTTGCGGACTGTCTCGACATCCATCAAGCAAGTCGAGGCTCCTGACATGTTTCAGGGGGCTCACGGAATTGCTCTGCATGCAGTGCAGGGGAATCGGGCCTCATCTCGCTTGGAGGGGGAAGTCTCATGGTTTTTCTCGAGTTGCGGCGGGGACCTGGGGTACATTCTCGACTTACGGCGGGGATGGCCCTTCAACCCTCGTGTTGGTTCAACGAAGTCAGGACTCCTGTCGAGTTACGAGGGACACCTCAGGAGTCTCTTCGAGGCTTGGCAGGGCAAAAGGAACGCTTCTCGAGGTGAGTCGGGAGACCCAGGGTCCCTTTCCAGTAGCCACAGGGATACTGGGATTCCTGTCAATGTTCAAGAGGAGTCAGGCTCCGTCAAATTTTGAAGCAGTGAGCTCTGCGTGCCTCTCGAGGTGTCAGAGGCATGTGAGGCATTCCGTCGAAAGGAGTCGGGGACCTAGGGCTTTCTCTAGGGACTCCACAGGTGGTGCAGACATCCCTTCAGCTTGTGAGATGAAAGACTAGACTGTATTCAAGCCACTGCAAGGAAAGCCGGCCTCCTTTCGAGTCAGGGCTTCTCGGTGTATATGCCCATTGAGGCAGCAATCTCAGGGTCCCTCCCTCATACCTATTGCTGAGAGAAGCCTCCTCTTGAGGGGCTTGTGGAAAGGTGGCCTACGTCTTGAGTCTAAGCCAGGGAATCAGCTCTCATCTCGAGGCAATTTGGGGTACACGGAGCAGTCCTCGAGTTGCTCTGCTGAACTTGGTACTCCTCTAGACTTGGCCCGTTGTTCTCGGGGAACCTCTGGAGTTGCCTAAAGGGAGTCAAGCCTCAGGTCGTGTTTGATGGGGAACGGGGGATGGCTCTGGAGTCAATGCAGGGGAAGCGGGCCTCATCTCGAGTTGATTTGGGGCCCATGGAGCTCCTTCGCGATGCTGGTGTGACCTCAGGGTCCCTCTCTACTTGTGACAGTGTTTTTGCGGACTGTCTCGACATCCATCAAGCAAGTCGAGGCTCCTGACATGTTTCAGGGGGCTCACGGAATTGCTCTGCATGCAGTGCAGGGGAATCGGGCCTCATCTCGCTTGGAGGGGGAAGTCTCATGGTTTTTTCTCGAGTTGCGGCGGGGACCTGGGGTACATTCTCGACTTACGGCGGGGATGGCCCTTCAACCCTCGTGTTGGTTCAACGAAGTCAGGACTCCTGTCGAGTTACGAGGGACACCTCAGGAGTCTCTTCGAGGCTTGGCAGGGCAAAAGGAACGCTTCTCGAGGTGAGTCGGGGGACCCAGGGTCCCTTTCCAGTAGCCACAGGGATACTGGGATTCCTGTCAATGTTCAAGAGGAGTCAGGCTCCGTCAAATTTTGAAGCAGTGAGCTCTGCGTGCCTCTCGAGGTGTCAGAGGCATGTGAGGCATTCCGTCGAAAGGAGTCGGGGACCTAGGGCTTTCTCTAGGGACTCCACAGGTGGTGCAGACATCCCTTCAGCTTGTGAGATGAAAGACTAGACTGTATTCAAGCCACTGCAAGGAAAGCCGGCCTCCTTTCGAGTCAGGGCTTCTCGGTGTATATGCCCATTGAGGCAGCAATCTCAGGGTCCCTCCCTCATACCTATTGCTGAGAGAAGCCTCCTCTTGAGGGGCTTGTGGAAAGGTGGCCTACGTCTTGAGTCTAAGCCAGGGAATCAGCTCTCATCTCGAGGCAATTTGGGGTACACGGAGCAGTCCTCGAGTTGCTCTGCTGAACTTGGTACTCCTCTAGACTTGGCCCGTTGTTCTCGGGGAACCTCTGGAGTTGCCTAAAGGGAGTCAAGCCTCAGGTCGTGTTTGATGGGGAACGGGGGATGGCTCTGGAGTCAATGCAGGGGAAGCGGGCCTCATCTCGAGTTGATTTGGGGCCCATGGAGCTCCTTCGCGATGCTGGTGTGACCTCAGGGTCCCTCTCTACTTGTGACAGTGTTTTTGCGGACTGTCTCGACACCCATCAAGCAAGTCGAGGCTCCTGACATGTTTCAGGGGGCTCACGGAATTGCTCTGCATGCAGTGCAGGGGAATCGGGCCTCATCTCGCTTGGAGGGGGAAGTCTCATGGTTTTTCTCGAGTTGCGGCGGGGACCTGGGGTACATTCTCGACTTACGGCGGGGATGGCCCTTCAACCCTCGTGTTGGTTCAACGAAGTCAGGACTCCTGTCGAGTTACGAGGGACACCTCAGGAGTCTCTTCGAGGCTTGGCAGGGCAAAAGGAACGCTTCTCGAGGTGAGTCGGGAGACCCAGGGTCCCTTTCCAGTAGCCACAGGGATACTGGGATTCCTGTCAATGTTCAAGAGGAGTCAGGCTCCGTCAAATTTTGAAGCAGTGAGCTCTGCGTGCCTCTCGAGGTGTCAGAGGCATGTGAGGCATTCCGTCGAAAGGAGTCGGGGACCTAGGGCTTTCTCTAGGGACTCCACAGGTGGTGCAGACATCCCTTCAGCTTGTGAGATGAAAGACTAGACTGTATTCAAGCCACTGCAAGGAAAGCCGGCCTCCTTTCGAGTCAGGGCTTCTCGGTGTATATGCCCATTGAGGCAGCAATCTCAGGGTCCCTCCCTCATACCTATTGCTGAGAGAAGCCTCCTCTTGAGGGGCTTGTGGAAAGGTGGCCTACGTCTTGAGTCTAAGCCAGGGAATCAGCTCTCATCTCGAGGCAATTTGGGGTACACGGAGCAGTCCTCGAGTTGCTCTGCTGAACTTGGTACTCCTCTAGACTTGGCCCGTTGTTCTCGGGGAACCTTGGAGTTGCCTAAAGGGAGTCAAGCCTCAGGTCGTGTTTGATGGGGAACGGGGGATGGCTCTGGAGTCAATGCAGGGGAAGCGGGCCTCATCTCGAGTTGATTTGGGGCCCATGGAGCTCCTTCGCGATGCTGGTGTGACCTCAGGGTCCCTCTCTACTTGTGACAGTGTTTTTGCGGACTGTCTCGACATCCATCAAGCAAGTCGAGGCTCCTGACATGTTTCAGGGGGCTCACGGAATTGCTCTGCATGCAGTGCAGGGGAATCGGGCCTCATCTCGCTTGGAGGGGGAAGTCTCATGGTTTTTCTCGAGTTGCGGCGGGGACCTGGGGGGTACATTCTCGACTTACGGCGGGGATGGCCCTTCAACCCTCGTGTTTTGTTCAACGAAGTCAGGACTCCTGTCGAGTTACGAGGGACACCTCAGGAGTCTCTTCGAGGCTTGGCAGGGCAAAAGGAACGCTTCTCGAGGTGAGTCGGGAGACCCAGGGTCCCTTTCCAGTAGCCACAGGGATACTGGGATTCCTGTCAATGTTCAAGAGGAGTCAGGCTCCGTCAAATTTTGAAGCAGTGAGCTCTGCGTGCCTCTCGAGGTGTCAGAGGCATGTGAGGCATTCCGTCGAAAGGAGTCGGGGACCTAGGGCTTTCTCTAGGGACTCCAAAGGTGGTGCAGACATCCCTTCAGCTTGTGAGATGAAAGACTAGACTGTATTCAAGCCACTGCAAGGAAAGCCGGCCTCCTTTCGAGTCAGGGCTTCTCGGTGTATATGCCCATTGAGGCAGCAATCTCAGGGTCCCTCCCTCATACCTATTGCTGAGAGAAGCCTCCTCTTGAGGGGCTTGTGGAAAGGTGGCCTACGTCTTGAGTCTAAGCCAGGGAATCAGCTCTCATCTCGAGGCAATTTGGGGTACACGGAGCAGTCCTCGAGTTGCTCTGCTGAACTTGGTACTCCTCTAGACTTGGCCCGTTGTTCTCGGGGAACCTCTGGAGTTGCCTAAAGGGAGTCAAGCCTCAGGTCGTGTTTGATGGGGAACGGGGGATGGCTCTGGAGTCAATGCAGGGGAAGCGGGCCTCATCTCGAGTTGATTTGGGGCCCATGGAGCTCCTTCGCGATGCTGGTGTGACCTCAGGGTCCCTCTCTACTTGTGACAGTGTTTTTGCGGACTGTCTCGACATCCATCAAGCAAGTCGAGGCTCCTGACATGTTTCAGGGGGCTCACGGAATTGCTCTGCATGCAGTGCAGGGGAATCGGGCCTCATCTCGCTTGGAGGGGGAAGTCTCATGGTTTTTTCTCGAGTTGCGGCGGGGACCTGGGGTACATTCTCGACTTACGGCGGGGATGGCCCTTCAACCCTCGTGTTGGTTCAACGAAGTCAGGACTCCTGTCGAGTTACGAGGGACACATCAGGAGTCTCTTCGAGGCTTGGCAGGGCAAAAGGAACGCTTCTCGAGGTGAGTCGGGAGACCCAGGGTCCCTTTCCAGTAGCCACAGGGATACTGGGATTCCTGTCAATGTTCAAGAGGAGTCAGGCTCCGTCAAATTTTGAAGCAGTGAGCTCTGCGTGCCTCTCGAGGTGTCAGAGGCATGTGAGGCATTCCGTCGAAAGGAGTCGGGGGGACCTAGGGCTTTCTCTAGGGACTCCACAGGTGGTGCAGACATCCCTTCAGCTTGTGAGATGAAAGACTAGACTGTATTCAAGCCACTGCAAGGAAAGCCGGCCTCCTTTCGAGTCAGGGCTTCTCGGTGTATATGCCCATTGAGGCAGCAATCTCAGGGTCCCTCCCTCATACCTATTGCTGAGAGAAGCCTCCTCTTGAGGGGCTTGTGGAAAGGTGGCCTACGTCTTGAGTCTAAGCCAGGGAATCAGCTCTCATCTCGAGGCAATTTGGGGTACACGGAGCAGTCCTCGAGTTGCTCTGCTGAACTTGGTACTCCTCTAGACTTGGCCCGTTGTTCTCGGGGAACCTCTGGAGTTGCCTAAAGGGAGTCAAGCCTCAGGTCGTGTTTGATGGGGAACGGGGGATGGCTCTGGAGTCAATGCAGGGGAAGCGGGCCTCATCTCGAGTTGATTTGGGCCCATGGAGCTCCTTCGCGATGCTGGTGTGACCTCAGGGTCCCTCTCTACTTGTGACAGTGTTTTTGCGGACTGTCTCGACATCCATCAAGCAAGTCGAGGCTCCTGACATGTTTCAGGGGGCTCACGGAATTGCTCTGCATGCAGTGCAGGGGAATCGGGCCTCATCTCGCTTGGAGGGGGAAAGTCTCATGGTTTTTCTCTCGAGTTGCGGCGGGGACCTGGGGTACATTCTCGACTTACGGCGGGGATGGCCCTTCAACCCTCGTGTTGGTTCAACGAAGTCAGGACTCCCCTGTCGAGTTACGAGGGACACCTCAGGAGTCTCTTCGAGGCTTGGCAGGGCAAAAGGAACGCTTCTCGAGGTGAGTCGGGAGACCCAGGGTCCCTTTCCAGTAGCCACAGGGATACTGGGATTCCTGTCAATGTTTCAAGAGGAGTCAGGCTCCGTCAAATTTTGAAGCAGTGAGCTCTGCGTGCCTCTCGAGGTGTCAGAGGCATGTGAGGCATTCCGTCGAAAGGAGTCGGGGGACCTAGGGCTTTCTCTAGGGACTCCACAGGTGGTGCAGACATCCCTTCAGCTTGTGAGATGAAAGACTAGACTGTATTCAAGCCACTGCAAGGAAAGCCGGCCTCCTTTCGAGTCAGGGCTTCTCGGTGTATATGCCCATTGAGGCAGCAATCTCAGGGTCCCTCCCTCATACCTATTGCTGAGAGAAGCCTCCTCTTGAGGGGCTTGTGGAAAGGTGGCCTACGTCTTGAGTCTAAGCCAGGGAATCAGCTCTCATCTCGAGGCAATTTTGGGGTACACGGAGCAGTCCTCGAGTTGCTCTGCTGAACTTGGTACTCCTCTAGACTTGGCCCGTTGTTCTCGGGGAACCTCTGGAGTTGCCTAAAGGGAGTCAAGCCTCAGGTCGTGTTTTGATGGGGAACGGGGGATGGCTCTGGAGTCAATGCAGGGGAAGCGGGCCTCATCTCGAGTTGATTTGGGGCCCATGGAGCTCCTTCGCGATGCTGGTGTGACCTCAGGGTCCCTCTCTACTTGTGACAGTGTTTTTGCGGACTGTCTCGACATCCATCAAGCAAGTCGAGGCTCCTGACATGTTTCAGGGGGGCTCACGGAATTGCTCTGCATGCAGTGCAGGGGAATCGGGCCTCATCTCGCTTGGAGGGGGAAGTCTCATGGTTTTTCTCGAGTTGCGGCGGGGGGACCTGGGGTACATTCTCGACTTACGGCGGGGATGGCCCTTCAACCCTCGTGTTTGGTTCAACGAAGTCAGGACTCCTGTCGAGTTACGAGGGACACCTCAGGAGTCTCTTCGAGGCTTGGCAGGGCAAAAGGAACGCTTCTCGAGGTGAGTCGGGAGACCCAGGGTCCCCCTTTCCAGTAGCCACAGGGATACTGGGATTCCTGTCAATGTTCAAGAGGAGTCAGGCTCCGTCAAATTTTGAAGCAGTGAGCTCTGCGTTGCCTCTCGAGGTGTCAGAGGCATGTGAGGCATTCCGTCGAAAGGAGTCGGGGACCTAGGGCTTTCTCTAGGGACTCCACAGGTGGTGCAGACATCCCTTCAGCTTGTGAGATGAAAGACTAGACTGTATTCAAGCCACTGCAAGGAAAAGCCGGCCTCCTTTCGAGTCAGGGCTTCTCGGTGTATATGCCCATTGAGGGCAGCAATCTCAGGTCCCTCCCTCATACCTATTGCTGAGAGAAGCCTCCTCTTGAGGGGCTTGTGGAAAGGTGGCCTACGTCTTGAGTCTAAGCCAGGGAATCAGCTCTCATCTCGAGGCAATTTGGGGTACACGGAGCAGTCCTCGAGTTGCTCTGCTGAACTTGGTACTCCTCTAGACTTGGCCCGTTGTTCTCGGGGAACCTCTGGAGTTGCCTAAAGGGAGTCAAGCCTCAGGTCGTGTTTGATGGGGAACGGGGGATGGCTCTGGAGTCAATGCAGGGGAAGCGGGCCTCATCTCGAGTTGATTTGGGGCCCATGGAGCTCCTTCGCGATGCTGGTGTGACCTCAGGGTCCCTCTCTACTTGTGACAGTGTTTTTGCGGACTGTCTCGACATCCATCAAGCAAGTCGAGGCTCCTGACATGTTTCAGGGGGCTCACGGAATTGCTCTGCATGCAGTGCAGGGGAATCGGGCCTCATCTCGCTTGGAGGGGAAGTCTCATGGTTTTTCTCGAGTTGCGGCGGGGACCTGGGGTACATTCTCGACTTACGGCGGGGATGGCCCTTCAACCCTCGTGTTGGTTCAACGAAGTCAGGACTCCTGTCGAGTTACGAGGGACACCTCAGGAGTCTCTTCGAGGCTTGGCAGGGCAAAAGGAACGCTTCTCGAGGTGAGTCGGGAGACCCAGGGTCCCTTTCCAGTAGCCACAGGGATACTGGGATTCCTGTCAATGTTCAAGAGGAGTCAGGCTCCGTCAAATTTTGAAGCAGTGAGCTCTGCGTGCCTCTCGAGGTGTCAGAGGCATGTGAGGCATTCCGTCGAAAGGAGTCGGGGACCTAGGGCTTTCTCTAGGGACTCCACAGGTGGTGCAGACATCCCTTCAGCTTGTGAGATGAAAGACTAGACTGTATTCAAGCCACTGCAAGGAAAGCCCGGCCTCCTTTCGAGTCAGGGCTTCTCGGTGTATATGCCCATTGAGGCAGCAATCTCAGGGTCCCTCCCTCATACCTATTGCTGAGAGAAGCCTCCTCTTGAGGGGCTTGTGGAAAGGTGGCCTACGTCTTGAGTCTAAGCCAGGGAATCAGCTCTCATCTCGAGGCAATTTGGGGTACACGGAGCAGTCCTCGAGTTGCTCTGCTGAACTTGGTACTCCTCTAGACTTGGCCCGTTGTTCTCGGGGAACCTCTGGAGTTGCCTAAAGGGAGTCAAGCCTCAGGTCGTGTTTGATGGGGAACGGGGGATGGCTCTGGAGTCAATGCAGGGGAAGCGGGCCTCATCTCGAGTTGATTTGGGGCCCATGGAGCTCCTTCGCGATGCTGGTGTGACCTCAGGGTCCCTCTCTACTTGTGACAGTGTTTGTGCGGACTGTCTCGACATCCATCAAGCAAGTCGAGGCTCCTGACATGTTTCAGGGGGCTCACGGAATTGCTCTGCATGCAGTGCAGGGGAATCGGGCCTCATCTCGCTTGGAGGGGGAAGTCTCATGGTTTTTCTCGAGTTGCGGCGGGGACCTGGGTACATTCTCGACTTACGGCGGGGATGGCCCTTCAACCCTCGTGTTGGTTCAACGAAGTCAGGACTCCTGTCGAGTTACGAGGGACACCTCAGGAGTCTCTTCGAGGCTTGGCAGGGCAAAAGGAACGCTTCTCGAGGTGAGTCGGGAGACCCAGGGTCCCTTTCCAGTAGCCACAGGGATACTGGGATTCCTGTCAATGTTCAAGAGGAGTCAGGCTCCGTCAAATTTTGAAGCAGTGAGCTCTGCGTGCCTCTCGAGGTGTCAGAGGCATGTGAGGCATTCCGTCGAAAGGAGTCGGGGACCTAGGGCTTTCTCTAGGGACTCCACAGGTGGTGCAGACATCCCTTCAGCTTGTGAGATGAAAGACTAGACTGTATTCAAGCCACTGCAAGGAAAGCCGGCCTCCTTTCGAGTCAGGGCTTCTCGGTGTATATGCCCATTGAGGCAGCAATCTCAGGGTCCCTCCCTCATACCTATTGCTGAGAGAAGCCTCCTCTTGAGGGGCTTGTGGAAAGGTGGCCTACGTCTTGAGTCTAAGCCAGGGAATCAGCTCTCATCTCGAGGCAATTTGGGTACACGGAGCAGTCCTCGAGTTGCTCTGCTGAACTTGGTACTCCTCTAACTTGGCCCGTTGTTCTCGGGGAACCTCTGGAGTTGCCTAAAGGGAGTCAAGCCTCAGGTCGTGTTTGATGGGGAACGGGGGATGGCTCTGGAGTCAATGCAGGGGAAGCGGGCCTCATCTCGAGTTGATTTGGGGCCCATGGAGCTCCTTCGCGATGCTGGTGTGACCTCAGGGTCCCTCTCTACTTGTGACAGTGTTTTTGCGGACTGTCTCGACATCCATCAAGCAAGTCGAGGCTCCTGACATGTTTCAGGGGGCTCACGGAATTGCTCTGCATGCAGTGCAGGGGAATCGGGCCTCATCTCGCTTGGAGGGGGAAGTCTCATGGTTTTTCTCGAGTTGCGGCGGGGACCTGGGGTACATTCTCGACTTACGGCGGGGATGGCCCTTCAACCCTCGTGTTGGTTCAACGAAGTCAGGACTCCTGTCGAGTTACGAGGGACACCTCAGGAGTCTCTTCGAGGCTTGGCAGGGCAAAAGGAACGCTTCTCGAGGTGAGTCGGGAGACCCAGGGTCCCTTTCCAGTAGCCACAGGGATACTGGGATTCCTGTCAATGTTCAAGAGGAGTCAGGCTCCGTCAAATTTTGAAGCAGTGAGCTCTGCGTGCCTCTCGAGGTGTCAGAGGCATGTGAGGCATTCCGTCGAAAGGAGTCGGGGACCTAGGGCTTTCTCTAGGGACTCCACAGGTGGAGTGCAGACATCCCTTCAGCTTGTGAGATGAAAGACTAGACTGTATTCAAGCCACTGCAAGGAAAGCCGGCCTCCTTTCGAGTCAGGGCTTCTCGGTGTATATGCCCATTGAGGCAGCAATCTCAGGTCCCTCCCTCATACCTATTGCTGAGAGAAGCCTCCTCTTGAGGGGCTTGTGGAAAGGTGGCCTACGTCTTGAGTCTAAGCCAGGAATCAGCTCTCATCTCGAGGCAATTTGGGGTACACGGAGCAGTCCTCGAGTTGCTCTGCTGAACTTGGTACTCCTCTAGACTTGGCCCGTTGTTCTCGGGGAACCTCTGGAGTTGCCTAAAGGGAGTCAAGCCTCAGGTCGTGTTTGATGGGGAACGGGGGATGGCTCTGGAGTCAATGCAGGGGAAGCGGGCCTCATCTCGAGTTGATTTGGGGCCCATGGAGCTCCTTCGCGATGCTGGTGTGACCTCAGGGTCCCTCTCTACTTGTGACAGTGTTTTTGCGGACTGTCTCGACATCCATCAAGCAAGTCGAGGCTCCTGACATGTTTCAGGGGGCTCACGGAATTGCTCTGCATGCAGTGCAGGGGAATCGGGCCTCATCTCGCTTGGAGGGGGAAGTCTCATGGTTTTTCTCGAGTTGCGGCGGGGCCCTGGGGTACATTCTCGACTTACGGCGGGGATGGCCCTTCAACCCTCGTGTTGGTTCAACGAAGTCAGGACTCCTGTCGAGTTACGAGGGACACCTCAGGAGTCTCTTCGAGGCTTGGCAGGGCAAAAGGAACGCTTCTCGAGGTGAGTCGGGAGACCCAGGGTCCCTTTCCAGTAGCCACAGGGATACTGGGATTCCTGTCAATGTTCAAGAGGAGTCAGGCTCCGTCAAATTTTGAAGCAGTGAGCTCTGCGTGCCTCTCGAGGTGTCAGAGGCATGTGAGGCATTCCGTCGAAAGGAGTCGGGGACCTAGGGCTTTCTCTAGGGACTCCACAGGTGGTGCAGACATCCCTTCAGCTTGTGAGATGAAAGACTAGACTGTATTCAAGCCACTGCAAGGAAAGCCGGCCTCCTTTCGAGTCAGGGCTTCTCGGTGTATATGCCCATTGAGGCAGCAATCTCAGGGTCCCTCCCTCATACCTATTGCTGAGAGAAAGCCTCCTCTTGAGGGGCTTGTGGAAAGGTGGCCTACGTCTTGAGTCTAAGCCAGGGAATCAGCTCTCATCTCGAGGCAATTTGGGGTACACGGAGCAGTCCTCGAGTTGCTCTGCTGAACTTGGTACTTCCTCTAGACTTGGCCCTTGTTCTCGGGGAACCTCTGGAGTTGCCTAAAGGGAGTCAAGCCTCAGGTCAGTGTTTGATGGGGAACGGGGGCTGGATGGCTCTGGAGTCAATGCAGGGGAAGCGGGCCTCATCTCGAGTTGATTTGGGGCCCATGGAGCTCCTTCGCGATGCTGGTGTGACCTCAGGGTCCCTCTCTACTTGTGACAGTGTTTTTGCGGACTGTCTCGACATCCATCAAGCAAGTCGAGGCTCCTGACATGTTTCAGGGGGCTCACGGAATTGCTCTGCATGCAGTGCAGGGGAATCGGGCCTCATCTCGCTTGGAGGGGGAAGTCTCATGGTTTTTCTCGAGTTGCGGCGGGGACCTGGGGTACATTCTCGACTTACGGCGGGGATGGCCCTTCAACCCTCGTGTTGGTTCAACGAAGTCAGGACTCCTGTCGAGTTACGAGGGACACCTCAGGAGGCAAAAGGAACGCTTCTCGAGGTGAGTCGGGAGACCCAGGGTCCCTTTCCAGTAGCCACAGGGATACTGGGATTCCTGTCAATGTTCAAGAGGAGTCAGGCTCCGTCAAATTTTGAAGCAGTGAGCTCTGCGTGCCTCTCGAGGTGTCAGAGGCATGTGAGGCATTCCGTCGAAAGGAGTCGGGGACCTAGTGCTTTCTCTAGGGACTCCACAGGTGGTGCAGACATCCCTTCAGCTTGTGAGATGAAAGACTAGACTGTATTCAAGCCACTGCAAGGAAAGCCGGCCTCCTTTCGAGTCAGGGCTTCTCGATGTATATGCCCATTGAGGCAGCAATCTCAGGGTCCCTCCCTCATACCTATTGCTGAGAGAAGCCTCCTCTTGAGGGGCTTGTGGAAAGGTGTCCTACGTCTTGAGTCTAAGCCAGGGAATCAGCTCTCATCTCGAGGCAATTTGGTGGTACACGGAGCAGTCCCCTCGAGTTGCTCTGCTGAACTTGGTACTCCTCTAGACTTGGCCCGTTGTTCTCTGGGTTGAACCTCTGGAGTTTGCCTAAAGGGAGTCAAGCCTCAGGTCGTGTTTGATGGGGAACGGGGGATGGCTCTGGAGTCATGCAGGGGAAGCGGGCCTCATCTCGAGTTGATTTGGGGCCCATGGAGCTCCTTCGCGATGCTGGTGTGACCTCAGGGTCCCTCTCTACTTGTGACAGTGTTTTTGCGGACTGTCTCGACATCCATCAAGCAAGTCGAGGCTCCTGACATGTTTCAGGGGGCTCACGGAATTGCTCTGCATGCAGTGCAGGGAATCGGGCCTCATCTCGCTTGGAGGGGGAAGTCTCATGGTTTTTCTCGAGTTGCGGCGGGGACCTGGGGTACATTCTCGACTTACGGCGGGGATGGCCCTTCAACCCTCGTGTTGGTTCAACGAAAGTCAGGACTCCTGTCGAGTTACGAGGGACACCTCAGGAGTCTCTTCGAGGCTTGGCAGGGCAAAAGGAACGCTTCTCGAGGTGAGTCGGGAGACCCAGGGCCCCTTTCCAGTAGCCACAGGGATACTGGGGATTCCTGTCAATGTTCAAGGAGGAGGTCAGGCTCCGTCAAATTTTGAAGCAGGTGTGCTCTGCGTGCCTCTCGAGGTGTCAGAGCATGTGAGGCATTCCGTCGAAAGGAGTCGGGACCTAGGAGCTTTCTCTAGGGACTCCACAGGTGGTGCAGACATCCCTTCACCTTGTGAGATGAAAGACTAGACTGTATTCAAGCCACTGCAAGGAAAGCCCCTCCTTTATCGAGTCAGGGCTTCTCGTGTATATGCCCATTGAGGGGGCAGGGCAATCTCAGGGTCCCTTCCTCATACCTATTGCTGAGAGAAGCCTCGATCTGAGGGGCTTGTGGAAAGGTGGCCTACGTCTTGAGTCTAAGCCAGGGAATCAGCTCTCATCTCGAGGCAATTTGGGGTACAACGGAGCAGTCCTCGAGTTGCTCTGCTGAACTTGGTTACTGGGCCTCTAGACTTGCCCGTTGTTCTCGGGAAACCTCTGTAAGAGTTGCCTAAAGGAGTCGAAGCCTCAGGTCGTGTTTGATGGGGAACGTGAGTTGGCTCTGGATTCAATGGCAGGGGAAAGCGGGCAGGGCCTCATCTCGAGTTGATTTTGGGGGCCTCAGATGGAGCGTCCTTCGTCAATGCTGGTGTTGACCAATCGACTCGATGGGTCCCCTCTCGATACTTCTTGACAAAGATGATTTTTTGCTGAGCTGCTGCCTTCGATATTCCGATTCAAGCAAGTCGAGTCTCCATGACATATATGTTGTCATGGGGGCATCACGGTATAAAAAACAATTAGCTCTGCATTGTCAGTGCACGGATGGAATCGGGCGCTAGCATCTCGCTTTGAGGGGAAGTCTCATGGTATTGTCTCGAGGTTTGCGGCGGTGTAACGCAGGGGTACATTCGCGACTTACGGGCGGGGATGGCCCTTCAACCCCTTCGGGTTTGTCAAAACGAAGTCCCAGGACCTGTCCATGTCGATGTTACAACGACGAACGCTCAGAAGTCTCATTCTGAGGCTTTGGCCGTGGCACAATGGAGTGGCATCTCGAGTTGAGTCGTGAAACCCAAGGGTCCCTTTTCCATTACCACATATGAGGATACTGGGTTTCGTATTCCAATGTTCAAGAGGAGTCAGGCGTCGCATCTTCAATTTTGAAGCAGTTGAGAGCTCTGCGGTTCCTCTCGGGCGTGTGCCGAGGCATAGGCTAGTCCGTCTGAATGGAGTCGAGGACCTAATTTGGGCTTTCTCTAGGGACTCCACAGAGTGGTGCAGACATATCCCTTTTCAGGCTTGTGACGATGAAAGACAGACTGCATTCAAGCCTACTGCAAGGAAAACGCACGGCTCCTCCTTTCGAGTCAGGGCAACTTCTCGTGTATATGCCCTATTATGAAGGCAAAGCAATCTCAAAAGGGTCGCCACTAACCTCATACATATTGCTGAGAGATAAATGCCTCTATCTTGAGGGGCTTGTGGTGAAAGGTGGCCTACGTCTTGAGTCTAAGCCTAGAGTAATCAGCTCTCACTCTGCGAGGCAAACTAATTTGGGGTACACATCAGCGATACTGGAGCAGCTCCTCGACGTTGCCTCACTGCTGAACTTGGTACTCGTCTCTCTTGACTATAGGCCCTGATTTGTTCTCGGGGAACCTCTGTAGTTGCCTAAAGGGAGTCAAGCCTCAGTACTCCGTGTTTGATGGGGAACAGGCTATGCATTGCGGTGGATGCTCTGGAGTCAGGACTTAAGCACTACTGGGAGGGATTGAGCATATCAATGCAGGGAAGCGGGCCTCATCTCGAGTTGATTTGGGACCCCTCTCAATGGGAGCTCTTCTTCAGCAATGCCTTGGTTTGGTGACCTCAGGGTCCCTCATCTACTTGTGACAGTGTTTTGCGGACATGTCTCGACATCCATCAAGCAATGTCGAGCTCCTGACATGTTTCAGGGCGGCTCACGGAATTGCTGTGCATGCAGTGCAGTCGTGTGAATCGGTGGCTCTCCTCATCTCGACTTGGAGGGGGGAATTCTCATGGTTTTTTTCTCGAGTTGCGGCCAGGGCGACCGTAGGAAGAGTACATTCTCGACTTACGGCGCGTGATGGCCCTATCAAAACCCTCGTGTTTTGTTCAACGAAGTCAGATGACTTCCTGTCGCACGTTAGTCGAGGTCACACCTCAGCGATCTCTGTTCGAGCTTCTGCAGGGCAAAAACAATAAGGAAAACGACTTCTCTCTTCGAGGATGTGAGTCGGGAGACCAGCAGGTTCCTTTCCATAGCCACAGAGATACTGGATTCCCTGTCAATGTATCAAGAGGAAGGTCTCAGGAAGCTCCGTCATAATTTTGAAGCATGTTGAGCTCTGTGTGCCCCTCTCTGCACTACAACGCTGGATGTCAGAGAGCATGTGAATGAGCATTTCGTCGAAAAGGAGTCGGCGTGACCTAGGCTTTCTCTAGGAGACTCCACAGGTGTATAATCAGACATAATTATGTGCCAGACATTTCAGTTCTTGTGAGATTGAAAAGACTAGACCTGTATATTCAAGCCACTGCACTAAGGAAACCCCCCGCCATCCTTTCGAAGTCGAGGGGCTTCTCGTTGTATATGCCCAGTGAGCAGCAATACTCCAGGGTCCCCTCCTCATACCTACTTGCTTGGAGGAGAATACAAAGAAGCTCCTCTTGCAGGGTACTTGTGGAAAGGGATTTTATTACCCCCCCGGGGGTCTACTTGGACCTACGTTGAGTCTTAAGGAAGCCAGGAATCAGCTCCTCATCTCGAGCAATTCTGGCGGTACACGTGTCGTAGCAGTCCTCCGAAGATTGCTCTGCTGAACTTGTACTGAAAACCTCTATGACTTGGCCCGTTGTTCTCCAGGGTAACTCTGGAGTAAGCCTAAAGGGCAGTCAATGCCTCAGGTCATGTGTTTGATGGGCGAAGCGTTGGGAATTAAAGGATAAGGCTCTGGATATGTCAATGCATCGACGGAAGCGGCCTCCTCATCTCGGGGGGGGAGTTGATTTGGGGCACATGGAGCTACCTTCGCAATGCTGGTGTGACTCTCAGGGTCCCGCTCTTCTACTTAGTTGACATGTGTTTTTGCGGACTGTCTCGACAATCCATCAAGCAAGTCGAGGGTCCTCATGACATGTGTTCAGGGGGCTCACAAGGAATTGCTCTTGCATGCTAGGGCAAACAAAACGAACTGCAGTAATGGAATCGGGCCTCATCTCGCTTGGAGGGGGCGAAGTCTCATGGTTTTTCTCGAGTTGCGGCGGGGAACCTGGGGTACATTCTCGACTTACGGCGGGTGATGGCCCTTCAACCCTCGTGTGTTGTTCAACGAAGTCAGGACTCCTGTCGAGTTACGAGGGACATCCTCAGGGAGTCTCTTCGAGGGTTTCTTTCGGCAGGGCAAAAGGAACGCTTCTCGAGGTGAGTCGGGGAGACCCAGGGTCCCTTTCCAGTAGCCACAGGGGATACTGGATTCCTGTCAATGTTCAAGAGGAGTCAGGCTCCGTCAATTTTTGAGCTGTGCAGCAACCTGAGCTCTGCGTGCCTCTCGAGGGTGTCAGAGGCATGCTGAGGCATTCCGTCGAAAGGAGTCGGGGACCTAGGGCTTTCTCTAGGGACTCCACAGGTGGTGCAGACATCCCTTCAGCTTGTGAGATGAAAGACTAGACTGTATTCAAGCCACTGCAAGGAAAGCCGGCCTCCTTTCGAGTCAGGGCTTCTCGGTGTATATGCCCATTGAGGCAGCAATCTCAGGGGTCCCTCCTCATACCTATTGCTGAGAGAGAGCCTCCTCTTGAGGGGGCTTGTGGAAAGGTGGCCTACGTCTCTTGAGTCTAAGCCAGGGAATCAGCTCTCATCTCGGAGGCAATTTGGGGTAAACGGAGCAGTCCTCGAGTTGCCCTGCTGAACTTGGTACTCCTCTAGACTTGGCCCGTTGTTCTCTTCTCAGGGAACCTCTGGAGTTGCCTAAAGGGAGTCAAGCCTCAGTGTCGTGTTTGGGTTGGGGAACGGGGGATGGCTCTGGAGTCAATGCAGGGAATCGAAGCGGGCCTCATCTCGAGTTGATTTGGGGCCCATGAGCTCCTTCGCGATGCTGGTGTGACCTCAGGTCCCTCTCTAACTTGTGACAGTGTTTTTGCGGACTGTCTCGACATCCATGCAAGCAAGTCGCAGGCTCCTGACATGTTTCAGGGGCTCACGGAATTGCTCTGCATGCAGTGCAGGGGAGCGATCGGGCCTCATCATCGCTTGAGGGGGGAAGTCTCATTGTTTTTCTCGAGTTGCGGCGGGACCCTGGGGTACATTCTCGACTTACGGCGTGGGATGGCCCTTCAACCCTCGTGTTTGTTCAACGAAAGTCAGGACTCCTGTCGATGTACGAGGGACACCTCAAGGAGTCTCATTCGAGGCTTGGCAGGGAGCAAAAGGAACACAGACTTCTCGAGGTGAGTCGGGAGACCCAGGGTCCCTTTCCACGATAGCCACAGGGATACTGGGCATTCCCTGTCAATGTTCAAGAGGAGTCAGGCTCCGTCAAATTTTGAAGCAGTTGAGCTCGGTGCGTGCCTCTCGAGGATGTCATGAGGCATGTGAGGCATTCCGTCGAAAGGAAGTCGGGGACCTAGGGCTGTCTCTAGGGACTCCACAGGTGGTGCAGACATCCCTTCACCTTGTGAGATGAAAGACTAGACTGTATTCAAGCCACTTGCAAGGAAACCCGGCCTCCTTTCGAGTCAGGGCTTCTCGGTGTATATGCCCATTGAGGCAGCAATCATCAGGGTCCCTCCCTCATAACCTATTGCTGAGAGAAGCCTCCTCTTGAGGGGCTTGTGGAAAGGTGGCCTACGTCTTGAGTCCTAAGCCAGGGTAGATCAGCTCTCATCTCGAGGCAATTTGGGGTACACGGAGCAGTCCTCGAGTTGCTCTGCTGAACTTGGTACTCCTCTAGACTTGGCCCGTTGTTCTCGGGGAACCTCTGGAGTTGCCTAAAGGGACGTCAAGCTCAGGTCGTGTGTTTGATGGAACGGGATGGCTCTGGAGTCAATGCAGGGGAAGCGGGCCTCATCTCGATTGATTTGGGGCCCATGGGATGCTCCTTCGCGATGCTGGTGTGACCTCAGGGTCCCTCTCTACTTGTGACAGTGTTTTCGCGGACTGTCTCGACATCCATCAAGCAAGTCGAGGCTCCTGACATGTTTCAGGGGGCTCACGGAATTGCTCTGCATGCAGTGCAGGGGAATCGGGCTTCATCTCGCTTGGAGGGGGAAGTCTCATGGTTTTTCTCGAGTTGCGGCGGGGACCTGGGGTACATTCTCGACTTACGGCGGGGATGGCCCTTCAACCCTCGTGTTTGTTCAACGAAGTCAGGACTCCTGTCGAGTTACGAGGGACACCTCAGGAGTCTCTTCGAGGCTTGGCAGGGCAAAAGGGACGCTTCTCGAGGTGAGTCGGGAGACCCAGGGGTCCCTTTCCAGTAGCCACAGGGATACTGGGATTCCTGTCAATGTTCAAGAGGAGTCAGGGCTCCGTCAAATTTTGAAGCAGTGAGCTCTGCGTGCCTCTCGAGGTGTCAGAGGCATGTGAGGCATTCCGTCGAAAGGAGTCGGGGACCTAGGGCTTTCTCTAGGGACTCCACAGGTGGTGCAGACATCCCTTCACCTTGTGAGATGAAAGACTAGACTGTATTCAAGCCACTGCAAGGAAAGCCGGCCTCCTTTCGAGTCAGGGCTTCTCGGTGTATATGCCCATTGAGGCAGCAATCTCAGGGTCCCCTCCCTCATACCTATTGCTGAGAGAAGCCTCCTCTTGAGGGGCTTGTGGAAAGGTGGCCTACGTCTTGAGTCTAAGCCAGGGAATCAGCTCTCATCTCGAGGCAATTTGGGGGGGTACACGGAGCAGTCCTCGAGTTGCTCTGCTGAACTTGGTACTCTCTCTAGACTTGGCCCGTTGTTCTCGGGGAACCTCTGGAGTTGCCTAAAGGGAGTCAAGCCTCAGGTCGTGTTTGATGGGGAACGGGGGATGGCTCTGGAGTCAATGCAGGGGAAGCGGGCCTCATCTCGAGTTGATTTGGGGCCCATGGAGCTCCTTCGCGATGCTGGTGTGACCTCAGGGTCCCTCTCTACTTGTGACAGTGTTTTTGCGGACTGTCTCGACATCCATCAAGCAAGTCGAGGCTCCTGACATGTTTCAGGGGGCTCACGGAATTGCTCTGCATGCAGTGCAGGGGAATCGGGCCTCATCTCGCTTGGAGGGGGAAGTCTCATGGTTTTTCTCGAGTTGCGGCGGGGACCTGGGGTACATTCTCGACTTACGGCGGGGATGGCCCTTCAACCCTCGTGTTTGTTCAACGAAGTCAGGACTCCCTGTCGAGTTACGAGGGACACCTCAGGAGTCTCTTCGAGGCTTGGCAGGGCAAAAGGGACGCTTCTCGAGGTGAGTGGAGTTTCGGGAGACCCAGGGTCCCTTTCCAGTAGCCACAGGGATACTGGGATTTCCTGTCAATGTTCAAGAGGAGTCAGGCTCCGTCAAATTTTGAAGCAGTGAGCTCTGCGTGCCTCTCGAGGTGTCAGAGGCATGTGAGGCATTCCGTCGAAAGGAGTCGGGGACCTAGGGCTTTCTCTAGGGACTCCACAGGTGGTGCAGACATCCCTTCACCTTGTGAGATGAAAGACTAGACTGTATTCAAGCCACTGCAAGGAAACCCCGGCCTCCTTTCGAGTCAGGGCTTCTCGGTGTATATGCCCATTGAGGCAGCAATCTCAGGGTCCCTCCCTCATACCTATTGCTGAGAGAAGCCCCTCTTGAGGGGCTTGTGGAAAGGTGGCCTACGTCTTGAGTCTAAGCCAGGGAATCAGCTCTCATCTCGAGGCAATTTGGGGTACACGGAGCAGTCCTCGAGTTGCTCTGCTGAACTTGGTACTCCTCTAGACTTGGCCCGTTGTTCTCGGGGAACCTCTGGAGTTGCCTAAAGGGAGTCAAGCCTCAGGTCGTGTTTGATGGGGAACGGGGGATGGCTCTGGAGTCAATGCAGGGGAAGCGGGCCTCATCTCGAGTTGATTTGGGGCCCATGGAGCTCCTTCGCGATGCTGGGTGTGACCTCAGGGTCCCTCTCTACTTGTGACAGTGTTTTTTTGCGGACTGTCTCGACATCCATCAAGCAAGTCGAGGCTCCTGACATGTTTCAGGGGGCTCACGGAATTGCTCTGCATGCAGTGCAGGGGAATCGGGCCTTCATCTCGCTTGGAGGGGGAAGTCTCATGGGTTTTTCTCGAGTTGCGGCGGGGGACCTGGGGTACATTCTCGACTTACGGCGGGGGGATGGCCCTTCAACCCTCGTGTTGTTTCAACGAAGTCAGGACTCCTGTCGAGTTACGAGGGGACACCTCAGGAGTCTCTTCGAGGCTTGGCAGGGCAAAAGGGACGCTTCTCGAGGTGAGTCGGGAGACCCAGGGTCCCTTTCCAGTAGCCACAGGGATACTGGGATTCCTGTCAATGTTCAAGAGGAGTCAGGCTCCGTCAAATTTTGAAGCAGTGAGCTCTGCGTGCCTCTCGAGGTGTCAGAGGCATGTGAGGCATTCCGTCGAAAGGAGTCGGGGACCTAGGGCTTTCTCTAGGGACTCCACAGGTGGTGCAGACATCCCTTCACCTTGTGAGATGAAAGACTAGACTGTATTCAAGCCACTGCAAGGAAACCCGGCCTCCTTTCGAGTCAGGGCTTCTCGGTGTATATGCCCATTGAGGCAGCAATCTCAGGGTCCCTCCCTCATACCTATTGCTGAGAGAAGCCTCCTCTTGAGGGGCTTGTGGAAAGGTGGCCTACGTCTTGAGTCTAAGCCAGGGAATCAGCTCTCATCTCGAGGCAATTTTGGGGTACACGGAGCAGTCCTCGAGTTGCTCTGCTGAACTTGGTACTCCTCTAGACTTGGCCCGTTGTTCTCGGGGAACCTCTGGAGTTGCCTAAAGGGAGTCAAGCCTCAGGTCGTGTTTGATGGGGAACGGGGGATGGCTCTGGAGTCAATGCAGGGGAAGCGGGCCTCATCTCGAGTTGATTTGGGGCCCATGGAGCTCCTTCGCGATGCTGGTGTGACCTCAGGGTCCCTCTCTACTTGTGACAGTGTTTTTTTGCGGACTGTCTCGACATCCATCAAGCAAGTCGAGGCTCCTGACATGTTTCAGGGGGCTCACGGAATTGCTCTGCATGCAGTGCAGGGGAATCGGGCCTCATCTCGCTTGGAGGGGGAAGTCTCATGGTTTTTCTCGAGTTGCGGCGGGGACCTGGGGTACATTCTCGACTTACGGCGGGGATGGCCCTTCAACCCTCGTGTTTGTTCAACGAAGTCAGGACTCCTGTCGAGTTACGACAGGACACCTCAGGAGTCTCTTTCGAGGCTTGGCAGGGCAAAAGGGACGCTTCTCGAGGTGAGTCGGGAGACCCAGGGTCCCTTTCCAGTAGCCACAGGGATACTGGGATTCCTGTCAATGTTCAAGAGGAGTCAGGCTCCGTCAAATTTTGAAAGCAGTGAGCTCTGCGTGCCTCTCGAGGTGTCAGAGGCATGTGAGGCATTCCGTCGAAAGGAGTCGGGGACCTAGGGCTTTCTACTAGGGACTCCACAGGTGGTGCAGACATCCCTTCACCTTGTGAGAATGAAAGACTAGACTGTATTCAAGCCACTGCAAGGAAAGCCGGCCTCCTTTCGAGTCAGGGCTTCTCGGTGTATATGCCCATTGAGGCAGCAATCTCAGGGTCCCTCCCTCATACCTATTGCTGAGAGAAGCCTCCTCTTGAGGGGCTTGTGGAAAGGTGGCCTACGTCTTGAGTCTAAGCCAGGGAATCAGCTCTCATCTCAAGGCAATTTGGGGTACACGGAGCAGTCCTCGAGTTGCTCTGCTGAACTTGGTACTCCTCTAGACTTGGCCCCGTTGTTTCTCGGGGAACCTCTGGAGTTGCCTAAAGGGAGTCAAGCCTCAGGTCGTGTTTGATGGGGAACGGGGGATGGCTCTGGAGTCAATGCAGGGAAGAGCGGGGCCTCATCTCGAGTTGATTTGGGGCCCATGGAGCTCCTTCGCGATGCTGGTGTGACCTCAGGGTCCCTCTCTACTTGTGACAGTGTTTTTGCGGACTGTCTCGACATCCATCAAGCAAGTCGAGGCTCCTGACATGTTTCAGGGGGCTCACGGAATTGCTCTGCATGCAGTGCAGGGGAATCGGGCCTCATCTCGCTTGGAGGGATAAGTCTCATGGTTTTTCTCGAGTTGCGGCGGGGACCTGGGGTACATTCTCGACTTACGGCGGGGATGGCCCTTCAACCCTCGTGTTTGTTCAACGAAGTCAGGACTCCTGTCGAGTTACGAGGGACACCTCAGGAGTCTCTTCGAGGCTTGGCAGGGCAAAAGGGAACGCTTCTCGAGGTGAGTCGGGAGACCCAGGGTCCCTTTCCAGTAGCCACAGGGATACTGGGATTCCTGTCAATGTTCAAGAGGAGTCAGGCTCCGTCAAATTTTGAAGCAGTGAGCTCTGCGTGCCTCTCGAGGTGTCAGAGGCATGTGAGGCATTCCGTCGAAAGGAGTCGGGGACCTAGGGCTTTCTCTAGGGACTCCACAGGTGGTGCAGACATCCCTTCACCTTGTGAGATGAAAGACTAGACTGTATTCAAGCCACTGCAAGGAAAGCCGGCCTTTTTTCGAGTCAGGGCTTCTCGGTGTATATGCCCATTGAGGCAGCAATCTCAGGGTCCCTCCCTCATACCTATTGCTGAGAGAAGCCTCCTCTTGAGGGGCTTGTGGAAAGGTGGCCTACGTCTTGAGTCTAAGCCAGGGAATCAGCTCTCATCTCGAGGCAATTTGGGGTACACGGAGCAGTCCTCGAGTTGCTCTGCTGAACTTGGTACTCCTCTAGACTTGGCCCGTTGTTCTCGGGGAACCTCTGGAGTTGCCTAAAGGGAGTCAAGCCTCAGGTCGTGTTTGATGGGGAACGGGGGATGGCTCTGGAGTCAATGCAGGGGAAGCGGGCCTCATCTCGAGTTGATTTGGGGCCCATGGAGCTCCTTCGCGATGCTGGTGTGACCTCAGGGTCCCTCTCTTCTTGTGACAGTGTTTTTGCGGACTGTCTCGACATCCATCAAGCAAGTCGAGGCTCCTGACATGTTTCAGGGGGCTCACGGAATTGCTCTGCATGCAGTGCAGGGGAATCGGGCCTCATCTCGCTTGGAGGGGGAAGTCTCATGGTTTTTCTCGAGTTGCGGCGGGGACCTGGGGTACATTCTCGACTTACGGCGGGGATGGCCCTTCAACCCTCGTGTTGGTTCAACGAAGTCAGGACTCCTGTCGAGTTACGAGGGACACCTCAGGAGTCTCTTCGAGGCTTGGCAGGGCAAAAGGAACGCTTCTCGAGGTGAGTCGGGAGACCCAGGGTCCCTTTCCAGTAGCCACAGGGATACTGGGATTCCTGTCAATGTTCAAGAGGAGTCAGGCTCCGTCAAATTTTGAAGCAGTGAGCTCTGCGTGCCTCTCGAGGTGTCAGAGGCATGTGAGGCATTCCGTCGAAAGGAGTCGGGGACCTAGGGCTTTCTCTAGGGACTCCACAGGTGGTGCAGACATCCCTTCAGCTTGTGAGATGAAAGACTAGACTGTATTCAAGCCACTGCAAGGAAAGCCGGCCTCCTTTCGAGTCAGGGCTTCTCGGTGTATATGCCCATTGAGGCAGCAATCTCAGGGTCCCTCCCTCATACCTATTGCTGAGAGAAGCCTCCTCTTGAGGGGCTTGTGGAAAGGTGGCCTACGTCTTGAGTCTAAGCCAGGGAATCAGCTCTCATCTCGAGGCAATTTGGGGTACACGGAGCGGAGCAGTCCTCGAGTTGCTCTGCTGAACTTGGTACTCCTCTAGACTTGGCCCGTTGTTCTCGGGGAACCTCTGGAGTTGCCTAAAGGGAGTCAAGCCTCAGGTCGTGTTTGATGGGGAACGGGGGATGGCTCTGGAGTCAATGCAGGGGAAGCGGGCCTCATCTCGAGTTGATTTGGGGCCCATGGAGCTCCTTCGCGATGCTGGTGTGACCTCAGGGTCCCTCTCTACTTGGGACAGTGTTTTTGCGGACTGTCTCGACATCCATCAAGCAAGTCGAGGCTCCTGACATGTTTCAGGGAGCTCACGGAATTGCTCTGCATGCAGTGCAGGGGAATCGGGCCTCATCTCGCTTGGAGGGGGAAGTCTCATGGTTTTTCTCGAGTTTTTGCGGCGGGGGACCTGGGGTACATTCTCGACTTACGGCGGGGATGGCCCTTCAAACCCTCGTGTTGGTTCAACGAAGTCAGGACTCCTGTCGAGTTACGAGGGACACCTCAGGAGTCTCTTCGAGGCTTGGCAGGGCAAAAGGAACGCTTCTCGAGGTGAGTCGGGAGACCCAGGGTCCCTTTCCAGTAGCCACAGGGATACTGGGATTCCTGTCAATGTTCAAGAGGAGTCAGGCTCCGTCAAATTTTGAAGCAGTGAGCTCTGCGTGCCTCTCTCGAGGTGTCAGAGGCATGTGAGGCATTCCGTCGAAAGGAGTCGGGGACCTAGGGCTTTCTCTAGGGACTCCACAGGTGGTGCAGACATCCCTTCAGCTTGTGAGATGAAAGACTAGACTGTATTCAAGCCACTGCAAGGAAAGCCGGCCTCCTTTCGAGTCAGGGCTTCTCGGTGTATATGCCCATTGAGGCAGCAATCTCAGGGTCCCTCCCTCATACCTATTGCTGAGAGAAGCCTCCTCTTGAGGGGCTTGTGGAAAGGTGGCCTACGTCTTGAGTCTAAGCCAGGGAATCAGCTCTCATCTCGAGGCAATTTGGGGTACACGGAGCAGTCCTCTCGAGTTGCTCTGCTGAACTTGGTACTCCTCTAGACTTGGCCCGTTGTTCTCGGGGAACCTCTGGAGTTGCCTAAAGGGAGTCAAGCCTCAGGTCGTGTTTGATGGGGAACGGGGGATGGCTCTGGAGTCAATGCAGGGGAAGCGGGCCTCATCTCGAGTTGATTTGGGGCCCATGGAGCTCCTTCGCGATGCTGGTGTGACCTCAGGGTCCCTCTCTACTTGTGACAGTGTTTTTGCGGACTGTCTCGACATCCATCAAGCAAGTCGAGGCTCCTGACATGTTTCAGGGGGCTCACGGAATTGCTCTGCATGCAGTGCAGGGGAATCGGGCCTCATCTCGCTTGGAGGGGGGGAAGTCTCATGGTTTTCTCGAGTTGCGGCGGGGACCTGGGGTACATTCTCGACTTACGGCGGGATGGCCCTTCAACCCTCGTGTTGGTTCAACGAAGTCAGGACTCCTGTCGAGTTACGAGGGACACCTCAGGAGTCTCTTCGAGGCTTGGCAGGGCAAAAGGAACGCTTCTCGAGGTGAGTTGGGAGACCCAGGGTCCCTTTCCAGTAGCCACAGGGATACTGGGATTCCTGTCAATGTTCAAGAGGAGTCAGGCTCCGTCAAATTTTGAAGCAGTGAGCTCTGCGTGCCTCTCGAGGTGTCAGAGGCATGTGAGGCATTCCGTCGAAAGGAGTCGGGACCTAGGGCTTTCTCTAGGGACTCCCACAGGTGGTGCAGACATCCCTTCAGCTTGTGAGATGAAAGACTAGACTGTATTCAAGCCACTGCAAGGAAAGCCGGCCTCCTTTCGAGTCAGGGCTTCTCGGTGTATATCCCATTGAGGCAGCAATCTCAGGGTCCCTCCCTCATACCTATTGCTGAGAGAAGCCTCCTCTTGAGGGGCTTGTGGAAAGGTGGCCTACGTCTTGAGTCTAAGCCAGGGAATCAGCTCTCATCTCGAGGCAATTTGGGGTACACGGAGCAGTCCTCGAGTTGCTCTGCTGAACTTGGTACTCCTCTAGACTTGGCCCGTTGTTCCTCGGGGAACCTCTGGAGTTTGCCTAAAGGGAGTCAAGCCTCAGGTCGTGTTTGATGGGGAACGGGGGATGGCTCTGGAGTCAATGCAGGGGAAGCGGGGGGGCCTCATCTCGAGTTGATTTGGGGCCCATGGAGCTCCTTCGCGATGCTGGTGTGACCTCAGGGTCCCCTCTCACTTGTGACAGTGTTTTTGCGGACTGTCTCGACATCCATCAAGCAAGTCGAGGCTCCTGACATGTTTCAGGGGGCTCACGGAATTGCTCTGCATGCAGTGCAGGGGAATCGGGCCTCATCTCGCTTGGAGGGGGAAGTCTCCATGGTTTTTCTCGAGTTGCGGCGGGGACCTGGGGTACATTCTCGACTTACGGCGGGGGGATGGCCCTTCAACCCTCGTGTTGGTTCAACGAAGTCAGGACTCCTGTCGAGTTACGAGGGACACCTCAGGAGTCTCTTCGAGGCTTGGCAGGGGCAAAAGGAACGCTTCTCGAGGTGACGTCGGGGAGACCCAGGGTCCCCTTTCCAGAATAGCCACAGGGAGATACTGGGATTCCTGTCAATGTTCAAGAGGAGTCAGGCTCCGTCAAATTTTGAAGCAGTGAGCATCTGCGTGCCTCTCGAGGTGTCAGAGGCATGTGAGGCATTCCGTCGAAAGGAGTCGGGGGGACCTAGGGCTTTCTCTAGGGACTCCACAGGTGGTGCAGACATCCCTTCAGCTTGTGAGATGAAAGACTAGACTGTATTCAAGCCACTAGCAAGGAAAGCCGGGCCTCCTTTCGAGGAGTCATGGGCCTTCTCGGTGTATATGCCCATTGAGGCAGCAATCTCAGGGTCCCTCCCCTCATACCTATTGCTGAGAGAAGCCTCCTCTTGAGGGGCTTGTGGAAAGGTGGCCTACGTCTTGAGTCTAAGCCAGGGAATCAGCTCTCATCTCGAGGCAATTTGGGGGGTTAATACAACGGAGCAGTCCTCCGAGTTTGCTCTGCTGAACTTGGTACTCCTCTAGACTTGGCCCGTTGTTCTCCGGGGAACCTCTGGAGTTGCCTAAAGGGAGTCAAGCCTCAGGTCGTGTTTTGATGGGGAACGGGGGTGATGGCTCTGGAGTCAATGCAGGGGAAGCGGGCCTCATCTCGAGTTGATTTGGGGCCCATGGAGCTCCTTCGCGATGCTGGTGTGACCTCAGGGTCCCTCTCTACTTGTGACAAGTGTTTTTGCGGACTGTCTCGACATCCATCAAGCAAGTCGAGGCTCCTGACATGTTTCAGGGGGGGCTCACGGAAATTGCTCTGCATGCAGTGCAGGGGAATCGGCCTCATCTCGCTTGGAGGGGGAAAGTCTCATGGTTTTTTCTCGAGTTGCGGCGGGGACCTGGGGTACATTCTCGACTTACGGCGGGGGATTTATGGCCCTTCAACCCTCGTGTTTGTTCAACGAAGTCAGGACTCCTGTCGAGTTACGAGGGACACCTCAGGAGTCTCTTCGAGGCTTGGCAGGGCAAAAGGAACGCTTCTCGAGGGTGAGTCGGAGACCCAGGGTCCCTTTCCCAGTAGCCACAGGGATACTGGGATTCCTGTCAATGTTCAAGAGGAGTCAGGCTCCGTCAAATTTTGAAGCAGTGAGCTCTGCGTGCCTCTCGAGGTGTCAGAGGCATGTGAGGCATTCCGTCGAAAGGAGTCGGGGACCTAGGGCTTTCTCTAGGGACTCCACAGGTGGTGCAGACATCCCTTCAGCTTGTGAGATGAAAGACTAGACTGTATTCAAGCCACTGCAAGGAAAGCCCGGGCCTCCTTTTCGAGTCAGGGCTTCTCGGTGTAATATGCCCATTGAGGCAGCATCATCTCAGGGTCCCTCCTCATACCTATTGCTGAGAGAAGCCTCCTCGTTGAGGGGCTTGTGGAAAGGTGGCCTACGTCTTGAGTCTAAGCCAGGGAATCAGCTCTCATCTCGAGAGCAATTTGGGGTACACGGTAGCAGTCCTCGAGTTTGCTCGTGCTGAACTTGGTACTCCTCTAGACTTGGCCCGTTGTTCTCGGGGAACCTCTGGAGTTGCCTAAAGGGAGTCAAGCTCCTCAGGTCGTGTTTTGATGGGGAACGGGGGATGGCTCTGGAGTCAATGCAGGGGAAGCGGGGCCTCTCATCTCGAGTTGATTTGGGGCCCATGGAGCTCCTTCGCGCGAGGCTGTGTTGGGGGTAGGATGAATGAATGGGATGGACCATATCAGAGGGGGTCCCCCTCAGGATACTTTTAGTGGGTACATTGTGACGTGTTTTTTGTTTGCGGGGAACCTGTCTCGACATCCGCATCAAGCAAGTCGAGGCTCCTGTAACATGTTTCTAGGGGCTCACGGAAATTGCTCTGCAATGCACGTTGCAGGGGAATCGGTGCTTCAATCTCGCGGGCGGTGAGGGGGATAAGTCTCGATGGTTTTCTCCGTCGAGTTGCGGACGGGCGGGGGACCTGGCGGTACATTCTCGACTTCTCGGCGGCGGGGGGTATGGCCACCCTTTCAAACCCTCGTGTTGGTTCAACGAAGTCAGGACTCCTGGTCTGAGTTACGAGGGACACAATGCTTCCGAGAAGGTGTGTGACTATTCGAGTGTGCTTGGGGGGCTAAAAAAATAAGGACGAACGACCTTGCGACGGGTGGGGTGTCGGGCGAGAAGACCCAGGGTGCACCTTTGCCGTGTAGCCACATGGCTGATACGGGGATTCCTTGTCGAGATGGTTCAATAGGACGTCGAGGGCCTCCGTCAAGATTTTGAAAGCTAGGCTAGTAGCCGCTGTTGAGGCGGTGGCATCTCGTGGTGTGTGCTGGCAAGGCTAGCGGGGAGGCAGTACCCGTAGGACAATGGAATCTAGTGTATCTAGTCCCGGGGAACTAGGGCACTTTTCTCAAGGGACGTACGATCAGGTAGAGTGGCAGACAATCACGTTTCTGCATTGTGAGATAGCCCATAAAAACGACTAGACTCGTATTCAAGCACACATGCAAAGGATAGCCCGGCCCCCCTGCCCTTTCGTAGTCAGGGCGTTTCGGATTGTATTTGCCCCATTGACGGCAGGGGCAGAGCATTCTCCAGCGGGGTCCCCCTACCCTCCCATACCTATTGCTGAGTGGTAAATGAGGACCCAAGCCTCCTCCTTGAAGGGTGCTTGTGGAAAGGGCTGGCCATACGTCTTGAGTCTAAGCCAGGAGAAATCAGCTCTCATCTCAATCTCTAGGCAATTTGGGAGTACACGGGGAGCAGTCCTCGAGTTGCTCTGCTGAACTTGGTACTTACCTACACCCCTAGACTTGGCCCGTTGTTCTCGGGGAACCTCTGGAGTTGCCTAAAGGGAGTCAAAGCCTCAGGTCGTGTGTTGATGGGGAACGGGGGATGGCTCTGGAGGCATCAATGCAGGGGAAGCGGGAGGGGGGGAAAAAAAGAAATGCGGGCCTCACGATCTCGAGTTGATTTGGGGGCCCATGGAGCTCCTTCGCGATGGTCTGGTGTGTGACCTCAGATGGGGTCCCTGCTCTTACTTGTGACAGTGTGTTATTATTGCGCATCGGACTGGTCATGTCTCGACATACCCGTGATCAAGCAAGTCGAGGCTCCCTGACCATGTTTCAGGGGTGCTCCCAGTCTACGGAAATCTTTCTTTTTTTTTTTTAATTGTGGCCTTGCATGCAGTGCAGGGGTACAGTGACGTCGGGCGCTACATCTTCGCTTGGAGGGGGAAGTCTCATGGTTTTTGATCTATGTATTAGTCTCTGCGAGTTTGATAGAGTCGGTGGGTGTCGGGGACCTGGGCGTCACATTCTCGTAGTCTTACGGCGGGGGCATGGCGCCAACTTCATAACCCTCGTGGTTGATGCGATTCAACGAAGTCAGGACTCCTGTCGAGTGTTGGCACGAGGGACACGGGCTCATCGGAGTCGTTCTACTCTCTTGCGTCGAGGACGTTGGCTAGGGCAAAGAAGGAAACGCTTCTCGAGATGTAGCGTGAGTCGGGAAGACCCTGGGTCCACTTTCTCAGTACAGCCACAGGGATACTGGGATTGGCCTCCCCCTGTCAATGTTCAAGAGGCTGGCAGTCAGGCTCCGTCAGTCAGAGCTTTTGATAGAGTCAAGTTAGCAGTTGAGGGTCTGGCTGCGTGCCTCCTCTCGAGGTGACAGAGGCAATGTCAGAGTGGATGTGAGGATGGAGTGGAGGGGGTGGCATTCCGTCGAAAGGAGTCGGGGACCACCTAGGGCTTTCTCTCCGTCCTCCTTCTTTCTCTAGGGACGCCTCCACAGGTGTGGTGCAGGACATCCCCCTTCACGCAGTGTGAGATGAAAGACTAGACTGTATTCACACCCAGCACACTGACTCGTAAGGAAGAACCGGCCTCTTCTCTGTCGCATAACTTTCCGTACCTAGAGTCAGGGCCTTCTCGGAGGTAATAATGACCATCAGCCATTTCATGATGCCATCTAGGCAGAAAAATGCAGCTTCCAGGGGTCCCATTCCCGTCTCTTTAGTCCTATAGACCTAGAGTATGGAGAACCTTCCCCTTCCCCTCACTTGGGGGGCTTAGTTGTAAAGTGTCGGCCTACGATCGTCTTGAGTCTATGGGCCAGGGGAGTCAGCTCTCAATAGCTCGAGGCCAATTTTGGGGTACACAAGGGATGTGGCGGGTGGCGGTGGTCCCCCTCGAGTTGGCGTCAGCCTGAATCTCACAGAAACTTGGACGTGGTGTGACTTCCTACTGTCTACCTGCTAGACACTCGGCCTTTCATCGGCGTCCGTTTGGTTTTCTCCTCGGCGCGGCGGACACGTTCTGGAGGGCGTGTTGGCGCCGATAAAAAGGGATCAATATTATTGGTCGAAGCGCTTGCAGCGATCAGGTGTTGAGTGGGTGATTCGGTCACTCGGGTTGTCTGGGAGTTGGCTTGGAGGTCGGTCTTGACTATCGACTATTTTATATTTAAGTGGTTGGTGATAAAGTCCATCGAAGGCCCTCATCTCGAGTTGTTTTGGGTTGAGACCATGGAGCTCCTTCGCGATGTGGTCTCGGGTGTGATCCTCAGGGTCCTCCTCTTATACTTGTGACAGTTGTTTTTGCGGACTGTCTCGACATCCATCAAGCAAGTCGAGGCTCCTGACATGTTTCAGGGGGCTCACGGAATTGCTCTGCATGCAGTGCAGGGGAATCGGGCCTCATCTCGCTTGGAGGGGGAAGTCTCATGGTTTTTCTCGAGTTGCGGCGGGGACCTGGGGTACATTCTCGACTTACGGCGGGGATGGCCCTTCAACCCTCGTGTTTGTTCAACGAAGTCAGGACTCCTGTCGAGTTACGAGGGACACCTCAGGAGTCTCTTCGAGGCTTGGCAGGGCAAAAGGGACGCTTCTCGAGGTGAGTCGGGAGACCCAGGGTCCCTTTCCAGTAGCCACAGGGATACTGGGATTCCTGTCAATGTTCAAGAGGAGTCAGGCTCCGTCAAATTTTGAAGCAGTGAGCTCTGCGTGCCTCTCGAGGTGTCAGAGGCATGTGAGGCATTCCGTCGAAAGGAGTCGGGGACCTAGGGCTTTCTCTAGGGACTCCACAGGTGGTGCAGACATCCCTTCACCTTGTGAGATGAAAGACTAGACTGTATTCAAGCCACTGCAAGGAAAGCCGGCCTCCTTTCGAGTCAGGGCTTCTCGGTGTATATGCCCATTGAGGCAGCAATCTCAGGGTCCCTCCCTCATACCTATTGCTGAGAGAAGCCTCCTCTTGAGGGGCTTGTGGAAAGGTGGCCTACGTCTTGAGTCTAAGCCAGGGAATCAGCTCTCATCTCGAGGCAATTTGGGGTACACGGAGCAGTCCTCGAGTTGCTCTGCTGAACTTGGTACTCCTCTAGACTTGGCCCGTTGTTCTCGGGGAACCTCTGGAGTTGCCTAAAGGGAGTCAAGCCTCAGGTCGTGTTTGATGGGGAACGGGGGATGGCTCTGGAGTCAATGCAGGGGAAGCGGGCCTCATCTCGAGTTGATTTGGGGCCCATGGAGCTCCTTCGCGATGCTGGTGTGACCTCAGGGTCCCTCTCTACTTGTGACAGTGTTTTTGCGGACTGTCTCGACATCCATCAAGCAAGTCGAGGCTCCTGACATGTTTCAGGGGGCTCACGGAATTGCTCTGCATGCAGTGCAGGGGAATCGGGCCTCATCTCGCTTGGAGGGGGAAGTCTCATGGTTTTTCTCGAGTTGCGGCGGGGGGACCTGGGGTACATTCTCGACTTACGGCGGGGATGGCCCTTCAACCCTCGTGTTTGTTCAACGAAGTCAGGACTCCTGTCGAGTTACGAGGGACACCTCAGGAGTCTCTTCGAGGCTTGGCAGGGCAAAAGGGACGCTTCTCGAGGTGAGTCGGGAGACCCAGGGTCCCTTTCCAGTAGCCACAGGGATACTGGGATTCCTGTCAATGTTCAAGAGGAGTCAGGCTCCGTCAAATTTTGAAGCAGTGAGCTCTGCGTGCCTCTCGAGGTGTCAGAGGCATGTGAGGCATTCCGTCGAAAGGAGTCGGGGACCTAGGGCTTTCTCTAGGGACTCCACAGGTGGTGCAGACATCCCTTCACTTGTGAGATGAAAGACTAGACTGTATTCAAGCCACTGCAAGGAAAGCCGGCCTCCTTTCGAGTCAGGGCTTCTCGGTGTATATGCCCATTGAGGCAGCAATCTCAGGGTCCCTCCCTCATACCTATTGCTGAGAGAAGCCTCCTCTTGAGGGGCTTGTGGAAAGGTGGCCTACGTCTTGAGTCTAAGCCAGGGAATCAGCTCTCATCTCGAGGCAATTTGGGGTACACGGAGCAGTCCTCGAGTTGCTCTGCTGAACTTGGTACTCCTCTAGACTTGGCCCGTTGTTCTCGGGGAACCTCTGGAGTTGCCTAAAGGGAGTCAAGCCTCAGGTCGTGTTTGATGGGGAACGGGGGATGGCTCTGGAGTCAATGCAGGGGAAGCGGGCCTCATCTCGAGTTGATTTGGGGCCCATGGAGCTCCTTCGCGATGCTGGTGTGACCTCAGGGTCCCTCTCTACTTGTGACAGTGTTTTTGCGGACTGTCTCGACATCCATCAAGCAAGTCGAGGCTCCTGACATGTTTCAGGGGGCTCACGGAATTGCTCTGCATGCAGTGCAGGGGAATCGGGCCTCATCTCGCTTGGAGGGGGAAGTCTCATGGTTTTTCTCGAGTTGCGGCGGGGACCTGGGGTACATTCTCGACTTACGGCGGGGATGGCCCTTCAACCCTCGTGTTTGTTCAACGAAGTCAGGACTCCTGTCGAGTTACGAGGGACACCTCAGGAGTCTCTTCGAGGCTTGGCAGGGCAAAAGGGACGCTTCTCGAGGTGAGTCGGGAGACCCAGGGTCCCTTTCCAGTAGCCACAGGGATACTGGGATTCCTGTCAATGTTCAAGAGGAGTCAGGCTCCGTCAAATTTTGAAGCAGTGAGCTCTGCGTGCCTCTCGAGGTGTCAGAGGCATGTGAGGCATTCCGTCGAAAGGAGTCGGGGACCTAGGGCTTTCTCTAGGGACTCCACAGGTGGTGCAGACATCCCTTCACCTTGTGAGATGAAAGACTAGACTGTATTCAAGCCACTGCAAGGAAACCCGGCCTCCTTTCGAGTCAGGGCTTCTCGGTGTATATGCCCATTGAGGCAGCAATCTCAGGGTCCCTCCCTCATACCTATTGCTGAGAGAAGCCTCCTCTTGAGGGGCTTGTGGAAAGGTGGCCTACGTCTTGAGTCTAAGCCAGGGAATCAGCTCTCATCTCGAGGCAATTTGGGGTACACGGAGCAGTCCTCGAGTTGCTCTGCTGAACTTGGTACTCCTCTAGACTTGGCCCGTTGTTCTCGGGGAACCTCTGGAGTTGCCTAAAGGGAGTCAAGCCTCAGGTCGTGTTTGATGGGGAACGGGGGATGGCTCTGGAGTCAATGCAGGGGAAGCGGGCCTCATCTCGAGTTGATTTGGGGCCCATGGAGCTCCTTCGCGATGCTGGTGTGTGACCTCAGGGTCCCTCTCTACTTGTGACAGTGTTTTTGCGGACTGTCTCGACATCCATCAAGCAAGTCGAGGCTCCTGACATGTTTCAGGGGGCTCACGGAATTGCTCTGCATGCAGTGCAGGGGAATCGGGCCTCATCTCGCTTGGAGGGGGAAGTCTCATGGTTTTTCTCGAGTTGCGGCGGGGACCTGGGGTACATTCTCGACTTACGGCGGGGATGGCCCTTCAACCCTCGTGTTTGTTCAACGAAGTCAGGACTCCTGTCGAGTTACGAGGGACACCTCAGGAGTCTCTTCGAGGCTTGGCAGGGCAAAAGGGACGCTTCTCGAGGTGAGTCGGGAGACCCAGGGTCCCTTTCCAGTAGCCACAGGGATACTGGGATTCCTGTCAATGTTCAAGAGGAGTCAGGCTCCGTCAAATTTTGAAGCAGTGAGCTCTGCGTGCCTCTCGAGGTGTCAGAGGCATGTGAGGCATTCCGTCGAAAGGAGTCGGGGACCTAGGGCTTTCTCTAGGGGACTCCACAGGTGGTGCAGACATCCCTTCACTTGTGAGATGAAAGACTAGACTGTATTCAAGCCACTGCAAGGAAAGCCCGGCCTCCTTTCGAGTCAGGGCTTCTCGGTGTATATGCCCATTGAGGCAGCAATCTCAGGGTCCCTCCCTCATACCTATTGCTGAGAGAAGCCTCCTCTTGAGGGGCTTGTGGAAAGGTGGCCTACGTCTTGAGTCTAAGCCAGGGAATCAGCTCTCATCTCGAGGCAATTTGGGGTACACGGAGCAGTCCTCGAGTTGCTCTGCTGAACTTGGTACTCCTCTAGACTTGGCCCGTTGTCTCGGGGAACCTCTGGAGTTGCCTAAAGGGAGTCAAGCCTCAGGTCGTGTTTGATGGGGAACGGGGGATGGCTCTGGAGTCAATGCAGGGGAAGCGGGCCTCATCTCGAGTTGATTTGGGGCCCATGGAGCTCCTTCGCGATGCTGGTGTGACCTCAGGGTCCCTCTCTACTTGTGACAGTGTTTTTGCGGACTGTCTCGACATCCATCAAGCAAGTCGAGGCTCCTGACATGTTTCAGGGGGCTCACGGAATTGCTCTGCATGCAGTGCAGGGGAATCGGGCCTCATCTCGCTTGGAGGGGGAAGTCTCATGGTTTTTCTCGAGTTGCGGCGGGGACCTGGGGTACATTCTCGACTTACGGCGGGGATGGCCCTTCAACCCTCGTGTTTGTTCAACGAAGTCAGGACTCCTGTCGAGTTACGAGGGACACCTCAGGAGTCTCTTCGAGGCTTGGCAGGGCAAAAGGGACGCTTCTCGAGGTGAGTCGGGAGACCCAGGGTCCCTTTCCAGTAGCCACAGGGATACTGGGATTCCTGTCAATGTTCAAGAGGAGTCAGGCTCCGTCAAATTTTGAAGCAGTGAGCTCTGCGTGCCTCTCGAGGTGTCAGAGGCATGTGAGGCATTCCGTCGAAAGGAGTCGGGGACCTAGGGCTTTCTCTAGGGACTCCACAGGTGGTGCAGACATCCCTTCACCTTGTGAGATGAAAGACTAGACTGTATTCAAGCCACTGCAAGGAAACCCGGCCTCCTTTCGAGTCAGGGCTTCTCGGTGTATATGCCCATTGAGGCAGCAATCTCAGGGTCCCTCCCTCATACCTATTGCTGAGAGAAGCCTCCTCTTGAGGGGCTTGTGGAAAGGTGGCCTACGTCTTGAGTCTAAGCCAGGGAATCAGCTCTCATCTCGAGGCAATTTGGGGTACACGGAGCAGTCCTCGAGTTGCTCTGCTGAACTTGGTACTCCTCTAGACTTGGCCCGTTGTTCTCGGGGAACCTCTGGAGTTGCCTAAAGGGAGTCAAGCCTCAGGTCGTGTTTGATGGGGAACGGGGGATGGCTCTGGAGTCAATGCAGGGGAAGCGGGCCTCATCTCGAGTTGATTTGGGGCCCATGGAGCTCCTTCGCGATGCTGGTGTGACCTCAGGGTCCCTCTCTACTTGTGACAGTGTTTTTGCGGACTGTCTCGACATCCATCAAGCAAGTCGAGGCTCCTGACATGTTTCAGGGGGCTCACGGAATTGCTCTGCATGCAGTGCAGGGGAATCGGGCCTCATCTCGCTTGGAGGGGGAAGTCTCATGGTTTTTCTCGAGTTGCGGCGGGGACCTGGGGTACATTCTCGACTTACGGCGGGGATGGCCCTTCAACCCTCGTGTTTGTTCAACGAAGTCAGGACTCCTGTCGAGTTACGAGGGACACCTCAGGAGTCTCTTCGAGGCTTGGCAGGGCAAAAGGACGCTTCTCGAGGTGAGTCGGGAGACCCAGGGTCCCTTTCCAGTAGCCACAGGGATACTGGGATTCCTGTCAATGTTCAAGAGGAGTCAGGCTCCGTCAAATTTTGAAGCAGTGAGCTCTGCGTGCCTCTCGAGGTGTCAGAGGCATGTGAGGCATTCCGTCGAAAGGAGTCGGGGACCTAGGGCTTTCTCTAGGGACTCCACAGGTGGTGCAGACATCCCTTCACCTTGTGAGATGAAAGACTAGACTGTATTCAAGCCACTGCAAGGAAACCCGGCCTCCTTTCGAGTCAGGGCTTCTCGGTGTAAATGCACATGAGGCAGCAAGCTCAGGTCCCTCCTCAACCTATTTGCTGAGAGAAGCCTGCCTCTTGAGGGGCTTGTGGAAAGGTTGCCTTACGTCTGAGTCAAAGCAGGGAATCGCTCGTCATCTCGAGGCAATTTGGGGTACAACCGGAGAGTCCTCGAGTTGCAACTGCTGAAACTTGTTATTCCTCTAGACTGTGGCCCGTTGTTTTCGGGGGAACATTTGGGAGTTGCCTAAGAGGGAGTCTAGCCTCATGTTCGTGTTTGATGGGGAACAGGGGGAGGGCTCTGGGAGTCAATTGCAGGGGAAGCGGCCTCATCCTCTTCGAGTTGATTTGAGGCCCAGTGGAGCACCTTCGCCATGCTGGGTGTGACCGGTCCAGGGTCCCTCTGTACTTGTGACAGTGATTTTTGCGGACTTGTCTCGACAACCTAATCTAGCAGTCTGATGCTCCGGAGCATGATTTTCAGGGGGTGCTCAACGGAATTGCTCTGCCTGCAGTGCAGGGGAATCGGCGGGCTTCTCCATCTCGCTTGAAGGGGGAAGTCTCCATGGATTTTTTCCCTCCTCGAGTTGCGGCGGGGACCTGGGGTACAATACTCGACTTACGCGGAGGATGGCCCTTCAACCCTCGTGTTTTTTTAACCAAGTCAGAGACACCTGTCGTAGTATACGAGGGACACCTCAGGAGTCTCCTCGAGTCTTGACTAAGGCAAAATGGACCGCTTCTCTCTCGGGCTGAGGTCGGGAGGACCCAGAGGTCCCTTTTATCCAGTAGCCACAGGGATACTGGGGATTACCTGTCTATGTTCAAGAGGGAGTCAGGCTCCGTCAAATTTGAATGCCGTGAGGCCTTCCCCCTGGTCCCGTGCCTCTCGAGTGGTGGCAGAGGCATGTGAAGGCATTCCGTCGAAAGGAGTCGGGGACCTAGGGCTTTCTCTAGGGACCTCACAGGTGTGATGCCAGACATCCCTTCACCTTGTGAGATGAAAGACTAGACTTGTATTCAAGCCACTGCAAGGAAAGCCCGGCTCCCTCCTTTCGAGTTCACACGGGTCTTCTCGTTGTATATGCCCATTGACGGCAGCAATCTCAGGGTCCCTCCCTCATACATATTGCTAGAGAGAAGCCTCCTCTTGAGGGGCTTGTGGAAAGGTGGGCCCTACGTCTTGAGTCTAAGCCAAGTGTGAATCAGCTCATCATCTCGAGGCATATTTGGGGTACAACGGAGCAGTCCTCGAGTTTGCTCTGCTGGAACTTGGTATCTCCTCTACGACTTGGCCCGTTGTTCCTCGGGCGGAAACCTCTGGAGTTGCATAAAGGGAGTCAAGCCTCATGGTCGTGTATTTGATGGGGAACGGGGGATGAGCTCTTCTGGAGTCAATGCCCTAGGGGGAAGCGGCCCTCATCTCGAGTTGATTTGGGGCCCATGAACCGCTCCTTCGCGATGCTTGGTGTGACCTCTAGGGTCCCTCTCTACTTGTGACAGTGTTTTGACTCGCGGACTGTCTCGACATCCATCAAGCAAGTCGAGGCTCACTGACATGTTTCAAGGGGTGTCTAAGGTGTCTCACGGAATTGGGTGGTGCTAAAGGATCTGCATGCATGTGCAGGGGAATCGGGCCTCATCTCGCATGGAGGGGGAATGCTCTCATGGTTTTTTTCTCGAGTTGCGGCGGGAAAGACCTGGGGAATGGGGGTACATTCTCGACTTAAACGATACGGCGGGGAAGTGGCCCTTCAACCCTCGTGTTTTGATTCAACGAAGTCAGGATCCTGTTCTTCTGTCGAGTTTTACGAGGACACGCTCAGGAGTCTCTTCGAGGCTTGGCAGGGCAAAAGGACGCTTCTCGATGGTGAGTACGGGAGACCCAGCGGTCCCTTTCCAGTAGCCACAGGGATACTGAGGATTCCTGTTCAATGTTCAAGAGGAGTCAGGCTCCGTCAAATTTTGAAGCAGTGAGCTCTGAGTGCTTCGTCGAGGTGTCAGAGCGCATGTGAGGCATTCCGTCGAAAGGAGTCGGGGATACCTAGGGCTTTCTCTATACTTGACTCCACAGGTGGTGCAGACATCCCTTCACCTTGTGAGATGAAAAAGACTAGACTTGTATTCAAGCCACTGCAAGGAAACCCGGCCTCCTTTCGAGTCAGGGCTTCTCGGTGTAGCGATTATGCCCATTGAGGCAGCCGCAATCTCAGGAGAGCTCCCTCCCCTCATACCTATTGCTGAGAGAAGCCCTCCTCTTGAGGGGCTTGTGGAAAGGGTGGACTAACGTCTTGAGTACTAATGCCAGGGAGTCAGCTCTCATCTCGAGGCAATTTCTGGGTACACGGAGCATGTCCTCGAGTTGCCTCTGCTGAACTTGGTACTCCACTAGACTCGGCCCAAGTTGTTCTTTTTATATATATATTTTCTCTCAACATCGGGGAACCTCTGGAGTTGCCTAAAGGGAGTCAAGCCTCAGGTCGTGTTTGATGGGGAACTGGGGATGGCTCTGGAGTCAATGCAGGGGAAGCGGGCCTCATCTCGAGTTGATTTGGGGCCCATGGAGCTCCTTCGCGATGCTGGTGTGACCTCAGGGTCCCTCTCTACTTGTGACAGTGTTTTTGCGGACTGTCTCGACATCCATCAAGCAAGTCGAGGCTCCTGACATGTTTCAGGGGGCTCACGGAATTGCTCTGCATGCAGTGCAGGGGAATCGGGCCTCATCTCGCTTGGAGGGGGAAGTCTCATTTGGTTTTTCTCGAGTTGCCGACTTACGGCGGGGATGGCCCTTCAACCCTCGTGTTTGTTCAACGAAGTCAGGACTCCTGTCGAGTTACGAGGGACACCTCAGGAGTCTCTTCGAGGCTTGGCAGGGCAAAAGGGACGCTTCTCGAGGTGAGTCGGGAGACCCAGGGTCCCTTTCCAGTAGCCACAGGATACTGGGATTCCTGTCAATGTTCAAGAGGAGTCAGGCTCCGTCAAATTTTGAAGCAGTGAGCTCTGCGTGCCTCTCGAGGTGTCAGAGGCATGTGAGGCATTCCGTCGAAAGGAGTCGGGGACCTAGGGCTTTCTCTAGGGACTCCACAGGTGGTGCAGACATCCCTTCACCTTGTGAGATGAAAGACTAGACTGTATTCAAGCCACTGCAAGGAAACCCGGCCTCCTTTCGAGTCAGGGCTTCTCGGTGTATATGCCCATTGAGGCAGCAATCTCAGGGTCCCTCCCTCATACCTATTGCTGAGAGAAGCCTCCTCTTGAGGGCTTGTGGAAAGGTGGCCTACGTCTTGAGTCTAAGCCAGGGAATCAGCTCTCATCTCGAGGCAATTTGGGGTACACGGAGCAGTCCTCGAGTTGCTCTGCTGAACTTGGTACTCCTCTAGACTTGGCCCGTTGTTCTCGGGGAACCTCTGGAGTTGCCTAAAGGGAGTCAAGCCTCAGGTCGTGTTTGATGGGGAACGGGGGATGGCTCTGGAGTCAATGCAGGGGAAGCGGGCCTCATCTCGAGTTGATTTGGGGCCCATGGAGCTCCTTCGCGATGCTGGTGTGACCTCAGGGTCCCTCTCTACTTGTGACAGTGTTTTTGCGGACTGTCTCGACATCCATCAAGCAAGTCGAGGCTCCTGACATGTTTCAGGGGGCTCACGGAATTGCTCTGCATGCAGTGCAGGGGAATCGGGCCTCATCTCGCTTGGAGGGGGAAGTCTCATGGTTTTTCTCGAGTTGCGGCGGGGGGACCTGGGGTACATTCTCGACTTACGGCGGGGATGGCCCTTCAACCCTCGTGTTTGTTCAACGAAGTCAGGACTCCTGTCGAGTTACGAGGGACACCTCAGGAGTCTCTTCGAGGCTTGGCAGGGCAAAAGGGACGCTTCTCGAGGTGAGTCGGGGGAGACCCAGGGTCCCTTTCCAGTAGCCACAGGGATACTGGGATTCCTGTCAATGTTCAAGAGGAGTCAGGCTCCGTCAAATTTTGAAGCAGTGAGCTCTGCGTGCCTCTCGAGGTGTCAGAGGCATGTGAGGCATTCCGTCGAAAGGAGTCGGGGACCTAGGGCTTTCTCTAGGGACTCCACAGGTGGTGCAGACATCCCTTCACCTTGTGAGATGAAAGACTAGACTGTATTCAAGCCACTGCAAGGAAACCCGGCCTCCTTTCGAGTCAGGGCTTCTCGGTGTATATGCCCATTGAGGCAGCAATCTCAGGGTCCCTCCCTCATACCTATTGCTGAGAGAAGCCTCCTCTTGAGGGGCTTGTGGAAAGGTGGCCTACGTCTTGAGTCTAAGCCAGGGAATCAGCTCTCATCTCGAGGCAATTTGGGGTACACGGAGCAGTCCTCGAGTTGCTCTGCTGAACTTGGTACTCCTCTAGACTTGGCCCGTTGTTCTCGGGGACCTCTGGAGTTGCCTAAAGGGAGTCAAGCCTCAGGTCGTGTTTGATGGGGAACGGGGGATGGCTCTGGAGTCAATGCAGGGGAAGCGGGCCTCATCTCGAGTTGATTTGGGGCCCATGGAGCTCCTTCGCGATGCTGGTGTGACCTCAGGGTCCCTCTCTACTTGTGACAGTGTTTTTGCGGACTGTCTCGACATCCATCAAGCAAGTCGAGGCTCCTGACATGTTTCAGGGGGCTCACGGAATTGCTCTGCATGCAGTGCAGGGGAATCGGGCCTCATCTCGCTTGGAGGGGGAAGTCTCATGGTTTTTCTCGAGTTGCGGCGGGGGGTACCTGGGGTACATTCTCGACTTACGGCGGGGATGGCCCTTCAACCCTCGTGTTTGTTCAACGAAGTCAGGACTCCTGTCGAGTTACGAGGGACACCTCAGGAGTCTCTTCGAGGCTTGGCAGGGCAAAAGGGACGCTTCTCGAGGTGAGTCGGGAGACCCAGGGTCCCTTTCCAGTAGCCACAGGGATACTGGGATTCCTGTCAATGTTCAAGAGGAGTCAGGCTCCGTCAAATTTTGAAGCAGTGAGCTCTGCGTGCCTCTCGAGGTGTCAGAGGCATGTGAGGCATTCCGTCGAAAGGAGTCGGGGACCTAGGGCTTTCTCTAGGGACTCCACAGGTGGTGCAGACATCCCTTCACCTTGTGAGATGAAAGACTAGACTGTATTCAAGCCACTGCAAGGAAACCCGGCCTCCTTTCGAGTCAGGGCTTCTCGGTGTATATGCCCATTGAGGCAGCAATCTCAGGGTCCCTCCCTCATACCTATTGCTGAGAGAAGCCTCCTCTTGAGGGGCTTGTGGAAAGGTGGTGGCCCTACGTCTTGAGTCTAAGCCAGGGAATCAGCTCTCATCTCGAGGCAATTTGGGGTACACGGAGCAGTCCTCGAGTTGCTCTGCTGAACTTGGTACTCCTCTAGACTTGGCCCGTTGTTCTCGGGGAACCTCTGGAGTTGCCTAAAGGGAGTCAAGCCTCAGGTCGTGTTTGATGGGGAACGGGGGATGGCTCTGGAGTCAATGCAGGGGAAGCGGGCCTCATCTCGAGTTGATTTGGGGCCCATGGAGCTCCTTCGCGATGCTGGTGTGACCTCAGGGTCCCTCTCTACTTGTGACAGTGTTTTTTGCGGACTGTCTCGACATCCATCAAGCAAGTCGAGGCTCCTGACATGTTTCAGGGGGCTCACGGAATTGCTCTGCATGCAGTGCAGGGGAATCGGGCCTCATCTCGCTTGGAGGGGGAAGTCTCATGGTTTTTCTCGAGTTGCGGCGGGGGGACCTGGGGTACATTCTCGACTTACGGCGGGGATGGCCCTTCAACCCTCGTGTGTTTGTTCAACGAAGTCAGGACTCCTGTCGAGTTACGAGGGACACCTCAGGAGTCTCTTCGAGGCTTGGCAGGGCAAAAGGGACGCTTCTCGAGGTGAGTCGGGAGACCCAGGGTCCCTTTCCAGTAGCCACAGGGATACTGGGATTCCTGTCAATGTTCAAGAGGAGTCAGGCTCCGTCAAATTTTGAAGCAGTGAGCTCTGCGTGCCTCTCGAGGTGTCAGAGGCATGTGAGGCATTCCGTCGAAAGGAGTCGGGGACCTAGGGCTTTCTCTAGGGACTCCACAGGTGGTGCAGACATCCCTTCACCTTGTGAGATGAAAGACTAGACTGTATTCAAGCCACTGCAAGGAAACCCGGCCTCCTTTCGAGTCAGGGCTTCTCGGTGTATATGCCCATTGAGGCAGCAATCTCAGGGTCCCTCCCTCATACCTATTGCTGAGAGAAGCCTCCTCTTGAGGGGCTTGTGGAAAGGTGGCCTACGTCTTGAGTCTAAGCCAGGGAATCAGCTCTCATCTCGAGGCAATTTGGGGTACACGGAGCAGTCCTCGAGTTGCTCTGCTGAACTTGGTACTCCTCTAGACTTGGCCCGTTGTTCTCGGGGAACCTCTGGAGTTGCCTAAAGGGAGTCAAGCCTCAGGTCGTGTTTGATGGGGAACGGGGGATGGCTCTGGAGTCAATGCAGGGGAAGCGGGCCTCATCTCGAGTTGATTTGGGGCCCATGGAGCTCCTTCGCGATGCTGGTGTGACCTCAGGGTCCCTCTCTACTTGTGACAGTGTTTTTGCGGACTGTCTCGACATCCATCAAGCAAGTCGAGGCTCCTGACATGTTTCAGGGGGCTCACGGAATTGCTCTGCATGCAGTGCAGGGGAATCGGGCCTCATCTCGCTTGGAGGGGGAAGTCTCATGGTTTTTCTCGAGTTGCGGCGGGGACCTGGGGTACATTCTCGACTTACGGCGGGGATGGCCCTTCAACCCTCGTGTTTGTTCAACGAAGTCAGGACTCCTGTCGAGTTACGAGGGACACCTCAGGAGTCTCTTCGAGGCTTGGCAGGGCAAAAGGGACGCTTCTCGAGGTGAGTCGGGAGACCCAGGGTCCCTTTCCAGTAGCCACAGGGATACTGGGATTCCTGTCAATGTTCAAGAGGAGTCAGGCTCCGTCAAATTTTGAAGCAGTGAGCTCTGCGTGCCTCTCGAGGTGTCAGAGGCATGTGAGGCATTCCGTCGAAAGGAGTCGGGGACCTAGGGCTTTCTCTAGGGACTCCACAGGTGGTGCAGACATCCCTTCACCTTGTGAGATGAAAGACTAGACTGTATTCAAGCCACTGCAAGGAAACCCGGCCTCCTTTCGAGTCAGGGCTTCTCGGTGTATATGCCCATTGAGGCAGCAATCTCAGGGTCCCTCCCTCATACCTATTGCTGAGAGAAGCCTCCTCTTTGAGGGGCTTGTGGAAAGGTGGCCTACGTCTTGAGTCTAAGCCAGGGAATCAGCTCTCATCTCGAGGCAATTTGGGGTACACGGAGCAGTCCTCGAGTTGCTCTGCTGAACTTGGTACTCCTCTAGACTTGGCCCGTTGTTCTCGGGGAACCTCTGGAGTTGCCTAAAGGGAGTCAAGCCTCAGGTCGTGTTTGATGGGGAACGGGGGATGGCTCTGGAGTCAATGCAGGGGAAGCGGGCCTCATCTCGAGTTGATTTGGGGCCCATGGAGCTCCTTCGCGATGCTGGTGTGACCTCAGGGTCCCTCTCTACTTGTGACAGTGTTTTTGCGGACTGTCTCGACATCCATCAAGCAAGTCGAGGCTCCTGACATGTTTCAGGGGGCTCACGGAATTGCTCTGCATGCAGTGCAGGGGAATCGGGCCTCATCTCGCTTGGAGGGGGAAGTCTCATGGTTTTTCTCGAGTTGCGGCGGGGACCTGGGGTACATTCTCGACTTACGGCGGGGATGGCCCTTCAACCCTCGTGTTTGTTCAACGAAGTCAGGACTCCTGTCGAGTTACGAGGGACACCTCAGGAGTCTCTTCGAGGCTTGGCAGGGCAAAAGGGACGCTTCTCGAGGTGAGTCGGGAGACCCAGGGTCCCTTTCCAGTAGCCACAGGGATACTGGGATTCCTCTCAATGTTCAAGAGGAGTCAGGCTCCGTCAAATTTTGAAGCAGTGAGCTCTGCGTGCCTCTCGAGGTGTCAGAGGCATGTGAGGCATTCCGTCGAAAGGAGTCGGGGGGACCTAGGGCTTTCTCTAGGGACTCCACAGGTGGTGCAGACATCCCTTCACCTTGTGAGATGAAAGACTAGACTGTATTCAAGCCACTGCAAGGAAACCCGGCCTCCTTTCGAGTCAGGGCTTCTCGGTGTATATGCCCATTGAGGCAGCAATCTCAGGGTCCCTCCCTCATACCTATTGCTGAGAGAAGCCTCCTCTTGAGGGGCTTGTGGAAAGGTGGCCTACGTCTTGAGTCTAAGCCAGGGAATCAGCTCTCATCTCGAGGCAATTTGGGGTACACGGAGCAGTCCTCGAGTTGCTCTGCTGAACTTGGTACTCCTCTAGACTTGGCCCGTTGTTCTCGGGGAACCTCTGGAGTTGCCTAAAGGGAGTCAAGCCTCAGGTCGTGTTTGATGGGGAACGGGGGGATGGCTCTGGAGTCAATGCAGGGGAAGCGGGCCTCATCTCGAGTTGATTTGGGGCCCATGGAGCTCCTTCGCGATGCTGGTGTGACCTCAGGGTCCCTCTCTACTTGTGACAGTGTTTTTGCGGACTGTCTCGACATCCATCAAGCAAGTCGAGGCTCCTGACATGTTTCAGGGGGCTCACGGAATTGCTCTGCATGCAGTGCAGGGGAATCGGGCCTCATCATCTCGCTTGGAGGGGGAAGTCTCATGGTTTTTCTCGAGTTGCGGCGGGGGGACCTGGGGTACATTCTCGACTTACGGCGGGGATGGCCCTTCAACCCTCGTGTTTGTTCAACGAAGTCAGGACTCCTGTCGAGTTACGAGGGACACCTCAGGAGTCTCTTCGAGGCTTGGCAGGGCAAAAGGGACGCTTCTCGAGGTGAGTCGGGAGACCCAGGGTCCCTTTCCAGTAGCCACAGGGATACTGGGATTCCTGTCAATGTTCAAGAGGAGTCAGGCTCCGTCAAATTTTGAAGCAGTGAGCTCTGCGTGCCTCTCGAGGTGTCAGAGGCATGTGAGGCATTCCGTCGAAAGGAGTCGGGGACCTAGGGCTTTCTCTAGGGACTCCACAGGTGGTGCAGACATCCCTTCACCTTGTGAGATGAAAGACTAGACTGTATTCAAGCCACTGCAAGGAAACCCGGCCCTCCTTTCGAGTCAGGGCTTCTCGGTGTATATGCCCATTGAGGCAGCAATCTCAGGGTCCCTCCCTCATACCTATTGCTGAGAGAAGAAGCCTCCTCTTGAGGGGCTTGTGGAAAGGTGGCCTACGTCTTGAGTCTAAGCCAGGGAATCAGCTCTCATCTCGAGGCAATTTGGGGTACACGGAGCAGTCCTCGAGTTGCTCTGCTGAACTTGGTACTCCTCTAGACTTGGCCCGTTGTTCTCGGGGAACCTCTGGAGTTGCCTAAAGGGAGTCAAGCCCCAGGTCGTGTTTGATGGGGAACGGGGGATGGCTCTGGAGTCAATGCAGGGGAAGCGGGCCTCATCTCGAGTTGAGTTGATTTGGGGCCCATGGAGCTCCTTCGCGATGCTGGTGTGACCTCAGGGTCCCTCTCTACTTGTTGTGACAGTGTTTTTTGCGGACTGTCTCGACATCCATCAAGCAAGTCGAGGCTCCTGACATGTTTCAGGGGGCTCACGGAATTGCTCTGCATGCAGTGCAGGGGAATCGGGCCTCATCTCGCTTGGAGGGGGAAGTCTCATGGTTTTTCTCGAGTTGCGGCGGGGACCTGGGGTACATTCTCGACTTACGGCGGGGATGGCCCTTCAACCCTCGTGTGTTTTTCAACGAAGTCAGTCAGGACTCCTGTCGAGTTACGAGGGACACCTCAGGAGTCTCTTCGAGGCTTGGCAGGGCAAAAGGGACGCTTCTCGAGGTGAGTCGGGAGACCCAGGGTCCCTTTCCAGTAGCCACAGGGATACTGGGATTCCTGTCAATGTTCAAGAGGAGTCAGGCTCCGTCAAATTTTGAAGCAGTGAGCTCTGCGTGCCTCTCGGGTGTCAGAGGCATGTGAGGCATTCCGTCGAAAGGAGTCGGGGACCTAGGGCTTTCTCTAGGGACTCCACAGGTGGTCTACGTCTTGAGTCTAAGCCAGGGAATCAGCTCTCATCTCGAGGCAATTTGGGGTACACACGGAGCAGTCCTCGAGTTGCTCTGCTGAACTTGGTACTCCTCTAGACTTGGCCCGTTGTTCTCGGGGAACCTCTGGAGTTGCCTAAAGGGAGTCAAGCCTCAGGTCGTGTTTGATGGGGAACGGGGGATGGCTCTGGAGTCAATGCAGGGGAAGCGGGCCTCATCTCGAGTTGATTTGGGGCCCATGGAGCTCCTTCGCGATGCTGGTGTGACCTCAGGGTCCCTCTCTACTTGTGACAGTGTTTTTGCGGACTGTCTCGACATCCATCAAGCAAGTCGAGGCTCCTGACATGTTTTCAGGGGGCTCACGGAATTGCTCTGCATGCAGTGCAGGGGAATCGGGCCTCATCTCGCTTGGAGGGGGAAGTCTCATGGTTTTTCTCGAGTTGCGGCGGGGACCTGGGGTACATTCTCGACTTACGGCGGGGATGGCCCTTCAACCCTCGTGTTTGTTCAACGAAGTCAGGACTCCTGTCGAGTTACGAGGGACACCTCAGGAGTCTCTTCGAGGCTTGGCAGGGCAAAAGGGACGCTTCTCGAGGTGAGTCGGGAGACCCAGGGTCCCTTTCCAGTAGCCACAGGGATACTGGGATTCCTGTCAATGTTCAAGAGGAGTCAGGCTCCGTCAAATTTTGAAGCAGTGAGCTCTGCGTGCCTCTCGAGGTGTCAGAGGCATGTGAGGCATTCCGTCGAAAGGAGTCGGGGACCTAGGGCTTTCTCTAGGGACTCCACAGGTGGTGCAGACATCCCTTCACCTTGTGAGATGAAAGACTAGACTGTATTCAAGCCACTGCAAGGAAACCCGGCCTCCTTTCGAGTCAGGGCTTCTCGGTGTATATGCCCATTGAGGCAGCAATCTCAGGGTCCCTCCCTCATACCTATTGCTGAGAGAAGCCTCCTCTTGAGGGGCTTGTGGAAAGGTGGCCTACGTCTTGAGTCTAAGCCAGGGAATCAGCTCTCATCTCGAGGCAATTTGGGGTACACGGAGCAGTCCTCGAGTTGCTCTGCTGAACTTGGTACTCCTCTAGACTTGGCCCGTTGTTCTCGGGGAAACCTCCTCTGGAGTTGCCTAAAGGGAGTCAAGCCTCAGGTCGTGTTTGATGGGGAACGGGGGATGGCTCTGGAGTCAATGCAGGGGAAGCGGCCTCATCTCGAGTTGATTTGGGGCCCATGGAGCTCCTTCGCGATGCTGGTGTGACCTCAGGGTCCCTCTCTACTTGTGACAGTGTTTTTGCGGACTGTCTCGACATCCATCAAGCAAGTCGAGGCTCCTGACATGTTTCAGGGGGCTCACGGAATTGCTCTGCATGCAGTGCAGGGGAATCGGGCCTCATCTCGCTTGGAGGGGGAAGTCTCATGGTTTTTCTCGAGTTGCGGCGGGGACCTGGGGTACATTCTCGACTTACGGCGGGGATGGCCCTTCAACCCTCGTGTTTGTTCAACGAAGTCAGGACTCCTGTCGAGTTACGAGGGACACCTCAGGAGTCTCTTCGAGGCTTGGCAGGGCAAAAGGGACGCTTCTCGAGGTGAGTCGGGAGACCCAGGGTCCCTTTCCAGTAGCCACAGGGATACTGGGATTCCTGTCAATGTTCAAGAGGAGTCAGGCTCCGTCAAATTTTGAAGCAGTGAGCTCTGCGTGCCTCTCGAGGTGTCAGAGGCATGTGAGGCATTCCGTCGAAAGGAGTCGGGGACCTAGGGCTTTCTCTAGGGACTCCACAGGTGGTGCAGACATCCCTTCACCTTGTGAGATGAAAGACTAGACTGTATTCAAGCCACTGCAAGGAAACCCGGCCTCCTTTCGAGTCAGGGCTTCTCGGTGTATATGCCCATTGAGGCAGCAATCTCAGGGTCCCTCCCTCATACCTATTGCTGAGAGAAGCCTCCTCTTGAGGGCTTGTGGAAAGGTGGCCTACGTCTTGAGTCTAAGCCAGGGAATCAGCTCTCATCTCGAGGCAATTTGGGGTACACGGAGCAGTCCTCGAGTTGCTCTGCTGAACTTGGTACTCCTCTAGACTTGGCCCGTTGTTCTCGGGGAACCTCTGGAGTTGCCTAAAGGGAGTCAAGCCTCAGGTCGTGTTTGATGGGGAACGGGGGATGGCTCTGGAGTCAATGCAGGGGAAGCGGGGCCTCATCTCGAGTTGATTTGGGCCCATGGAGCTCCTTCGCGATGCTGGTGTGACCTCAGGGTCCCTCTCTACTTGTGACAGTGTTTTTGCGGACTGTCTCGACATCCATCAAGCAAGTCGAGGCTCCTGACATGTTTCAGGGGGCTCACGGAATTGCTCTGCATGCAGTGCAGGGGAATCGGGCCTCATCTCGCTTGGAGGGGGAAGTCTCATGGTTTTTCTCGAGTTGCGGGGGACCTGGGGTACATTCTCGACTTACGGCGGCGGGATGGCCCTTCAACCCTCGTGTTTTGTTCAACGAAGTCAGGACTCCTGTCGAGTTACGAGGGACACCTCAGGAGTCTCTTCGAGGCTTGGCAGGGCAAAGGGACGCTTCTCGAGGTGAGTCGGGAGACCCAGGGTCCCTTTCCAGTAGCCACAGGGATACTGGGATTCCTGTCAATGTTCAAGAGGAGTCAGGCTCCGTCAAATTTTGAAGCAGTGAGCTCTGCGTGCCTCTCGAGGTGTCAGAGGCATGTGAGGCATTCCGTCGAAAGGAGTCGGGGACCTAGGGCTTTCTCTAGGGACTCCACAGGTGGTGCAGACATCCCTTCACCTTGTGAGATGAAAGACTAGACTGTATTCAAGCCACTGCAAGGAAACCCGGCCCTCCTTTCGAGTCAGGGCTTCTCGGTGTATATGCCCATTGAGGCAGCAATCTCAGGGTCCCTCCCTCATACCTATTGCTGAGAGAAGCCTCCTCTTGAGGGGCTTGTGGAAAGGTGGCCTACGTCTTGAGTCTAAGCCAGGGAATCAGCTCTCATCTCGAGGCAATTTGGGGTACACGGAGCAGTCCTCGAGTTGCTCTGCTGAACTTGGTACTCCTCTAGACTTGGCCCGTTGTTCTCGGGGAACCTCTGGAGTTGCCTAAAGGGAGTCAAGCCTCAGGTCGTGTTTGATGGGGAACTGGGGGATGGCTCTGGAGTCAATGCAGGGGAAGCGGGCCTCATCTCGAGTTGATTTGGGGCCCATGGAGCTCCTTCGCGATGCTGGTGTGACCTCAGGGTCCCTCTCTACTTGTGACAGTGTTTTTGCGGACTGTCTCGACATCCATCAAGCAAGTCGAGGCTCCTGACATGTTTCAGGGGCTCACGGAATTGCTCTGCATGCAGTGCAGGGGAATCGGGCCTCATCTCGCTTGGAGGGGGAAGTCTCATGGTTTTTCTCGAGTTGCGGCGGGGACCTGGGGTACATTCTCGACTTACGGCGGGGATGGCCCTTCAACCCTCGTGTTTGTTCAACGAAGTCAGGACTCCTGTCGAGTTACGAGGGACACCTCAGGAGTCTCTTCGAGGCTTGGCAGGGCAAAAGGGACGCTTCTCGAGGTGAGTCGGGAGACCCAGGGTCCCTTTCCAGTAGCCACAGGGATACTGGGATTCCTGTCAATGTTCAAGAGGAGTCAGGCTCCGTCAAATTTTGAAGCAGTGAGCTCTGCGTGCCTCTCGAGGTGTCAGAGGCATGTGAGGCATTCCGTCGAAAGGAGTCGGGGACCTAGGGCTTTCTCTAGGGACTCCACAGGTGGTGCAGACATCCCTTCACCTTGTGAGATGAAAGACTAGACTGTATTCAAGCCACTGCAAGGAAACCCGGCCTCCTTTCGAGTCAGGGCTTCTCGGTGTATATGCCCATTGAGGCAGCAATCTCAGGGTCCCTCCCTCATACCTATTGCTGAGAGAAGCCTCCTCTTGAGGGGCTTGTGGAAAGGTGGCCTACGTCTTGAGTCTAAGCCAGGGAATCAGCTCTCATCTCGAGGCAATTTGGGGTACACGGAGCAGTCCTCGAGTTGCTCTGCTGAACTTGGTACTCCTCTAGACTTGGCCCGTTGTTCTCGGGGAACCTCTGGAGTTGCCTAAAGGGAGTCAAGCCTCAGGTCGTGTTTGATGGGAAACTGGGGATGGCTCTGGAGTCAATGCAGGGGAAGCGGGCCTCATCTCGAGTTGATTTGGGGCCCATGGAGCTCCTTCGCGATGCTGGTGTGACCTCAGGGTCCCTCTCTACTTGTGACAGTGTTTTTGCGGACTGTCTCGACATCCATCAAGCAAGTCGAGGCTCCTGACATGTTTCAGGGGGCTCACGGAATTGCTCTGCATGCAGCAGTGCAGGGGAATCGGGCCTCATCTCGCTTGGAGGGGGAAGTCTCATGGTTTTTTCTCGAGTTGCGGCGGGGGGACCTGGGGTACATTCTTCTCGACTTACGGCGGGGATGGCCCTTCAACCCCTCGTGTTTTGTTCAACGAAGTCAGGACTCCTGTCGAGTTACGAGGGACACCTCAGGAGTCTCTTCGAGGCTTGGCAGGGCAAAAGGAAACGCTTCTCGAGGTGAGTCGGGAGACCCAGGGTCCCTTTCCAGTAGCCACAGGGATACTGGGATTCCTGTCAATGTTCAAGAGGAGTCAGGCTCCGTCAAATTTTGAAGCAGTGAGCTCTGAAGGTGGCCTACGTCTTGAGTCTAAGCCAGGGAAATCAGCTCTCATCTCGAGGCAATTTGGGTGTAACGGAGCAGTCCTCGAGTTGCTCTGCTGAACTTGGTACTCCTCTAGAATTGGCCCGTTGTTCTCGGGGAACCTCTGGAGTTGCCCTAAATGGGGAGTCAAGACCTCAGGTCGTGTTTGGATGGGGAACGGGGGATGGCTCTGGAGTCAATGCAGGGGAAGCGGGCCTCATCTCGAGTTTGATTTGGGGCCCATGGAGCTCCTTCGCGATTGCTGGTGTGACCTCAGGGTCCCTCTACTTGTGACAGTGTTTTTGCGGACTGTCTCGACATCCATCAAGCAAGTCGAGGCTCCTGACATGTTTCAGGGGCTCACGGAATTGCTCTGCATGCAGTGCAGGGGAATCGGGCTCATTCGCTTGGGAGGGGAAAGTCTCATGGTTTTTCTCGAGTTGCGGCGGGGGGACCTGGGGTACATTCTCGACTTACGGCGGGGGATGGCCCTTTCAACCCTCGTGTTGGGTTCAACGAAGTCAGGACTCCTGTCGAGTTACGAGGGACACCTCAGGAGTCTCTTCGAGGCTTGGCAGGGCAAAAGGAACGCTTCTCGAGGTGAGTCGGGAGAGACCCAGGGTCCCTTTCCAGTACCACAGGGATACTGGGATTCTTGTCAATGTTCAAGAGGAGTCAGGCTCCGTCAAATTTTGAAGCAGTGAGCTCTGCGTGCCTCTCGAGGTGTCAGAGGCATGTGAGGCATTTCGTTCGAAAGGAGTCGGGGACTATAGGGCTTTCTCTTAGGGGACTCCACAGGTGGTGCAGACATCCCTTCAGCTTGTTGTGAGATGAAAGACTAGGACTGTATTCAAGCCACTGCCAAGGAAAAGCCGGCCTCCTTTCGAGTCAGGGCTTCTCGGTTCGTATATGCCCATTGAGGCAGCATTCTCAGGGTCCCTCCTCATTACTCTATTGCTGAGAGAAGCCTCCTCTTGAGGGGGCTTGTGGAAAGGTGGCCTACGTCTTGAGTTCTAAGCCAGGGAATCAGCTCTCATCCTCGAGGCAATTTGGGGTACACGGAGCAGTCTCGAGTTGCTCTGCTGAAACTTGGGTACTCCTCTAGACTTGGCCGTTGTTCTCGGGGAAACTCTGGAGTTGCCTAAAGGGAGTCAAGCCTCAGGTCGTGTTTGATGGGGAAAGGGGGATGGCTCTGGAGTCAACATGCGGGGAAGCGGGCCTCATCTCGAGTTGATTTGGGGCCCATGGAGCTCCTTCGCGATGCTGGTGTGACCTCAGGGTCCATCTCTCTATTGTGACAGTGTTTTTGCGGACTGTCTCGACATCCATAAGCAAGTCGAGGCTCCAGACATGTTTCAGGGGGCTACGTGCATTGCTCTGCATTTGCAGTGCAGGGGAATCGGGCCTTCATCTCGCTTGGAGGGGGAAGTTCATGGTTTTTTCTCGAGTTGCGCCAGCGGGGACCTGGGTACATTCTCGATTACGGCGGGGATGGCCCTTCAACCCTCGTGTTATGGTTCAACGTAGTCAGGACTGCTGTCGAAGGTTACCGAGGGACACTCAAGGAGTCCTCTTCGAGGCTGTGGCAGTGGCCATAAAGGAACGCTTTCTCGAGGTGATGTGGGAGACCAGTGTCCGCTTTGCGAGCTAGCCACAGGCGATAGTAGGTGATTCTGGTCAATGTGTCATGAGGAGTCAGGTCTCGTCAATTTTGATAGCATAGGTGCAGTGAGCGTGCGATGCCTCTCGAGGTGTCTCAGAGGCATGTGAGAGGATTGTCTTCGAAAAGCGAGTCGGGTGACCTCGGGCTCTTCTCTAGGGACTCAATCAGATGGTGCAGGAGACATTCCTTCCGCTTGTGAGAAATGACAGACTAGACTGTATTCAAGCCACTGCAAGGAAAGCCGGCTCTCATTCGATGTCCAGGGATTCTCGGTTGTATATGGCATTGAGGCAGCAATCTCAGGCGTCCATCCCTAATACCTATTGATGAGAGAAGCATCCTCTTGATGGAGGCTTGTGACAAGGTCGGCCTCGTATTGAGTCTAAGCCAGTGGAATCAGATCTATCTCGTGGCAAATTGGGGTAACAGACGAGCAGTCTCTCGAGTTTGCTTGTCTGGAATTGGTACTCATCTAGGACTTGGCCCTGTTGTTCTCGGGGAACCTATGGAGATGCCTAAAGGGAAGTCAAGCTCAGGTCGTGTTTGATGTGGAACGGGGGATGGCTTTGCAGTCAATGCAGTGGAAGCGGGCCTCATCTTCGAGTTTGATTTTGGGACCATGGAGCTCCGTTCGCGTTGTGGGTGTTGACCTCAGGGTCCTCTCTAACTCTGTGACTCAGTGTTTTTTTCGGACTGCTCTACCGTCAGCCAACCAAGAAAGTCGAGGGCTCCTGACATGTTTCAGGGGCTAAGGGATATTTGATCTAGCAGAGAGGTTGGCAGGCGGAAATCGGTGGACTGAAGTTATTTTCTTGACAGGGCTATCTCGTTGGAGGGGGAAAGGTGTCTATGGTTTTTCTCCGAGTTCGCGAGGTTGGTGGACCTGGGGTAAATTTCATCGACTTACGGCGGTGGACTTGGACGTTCAACCTCGTGTTGGTTCAATACGGAAGTTAGGACTCGTGTGCGTTACGGGGGACACCTCAGGCGTCGCTTCGAGGGCTGAAGGAGTGAGGGGTGGTAAGGGCAAAAGGAACGCTTCTCGAGGTGAAGTCGGATGAGAACCTAGGGTTCGCACCTTTCCAGTAGCACTGGGATATGGGATTCCTGTCAATGATCAAGAGGAGTCAGGCTCCGTCATGAACTTTGATGCAGTGAGCTCTTGCGTTGCATCTCGAGGTGTCAGAGGCAGTGTGATAGCATTCCCGTCGAATGGAGTACGGGGACCCTAGTGTTTTTCTCTTAGGAACTCCACAGGTGGTGCATGCAGGACATCCCTTTCAGCGTGTCGAGATGAAAGACTTAGGACTGTATGCAAGGAAAGCCCGGCCTCGCTTTCGAGTCAGGGCATTCTCGGTGTATATGCCCATTGAGGAGCAATTCAGGGTTCCCTCCCTAAATCTTCTATTGCTGAGAGCACAGCCTCTCTTGAGGGCTTGTGGAAAGGTGGCCTACGTCTTTGAGTCTAAGCCAGGAGTCAGCCTCATATCGAGCAATTTGGGGTACACGGAGCGATCTTTTCCCTCGAGTGGCTCTTGCTTTACTTTGGTTAATCCTCTAGACTTGCGCCGTTGTTCTCGGGGATTCCTTTTTCTGGAGTTTGCCTAAATGGGGCAGTTTCAAGCCCTTAGGTCGTGTTTGATGGGGTAACGGGGGGGATGGTGGGGAGTGTCAATGCAGGGGGAAAAAGGGAGGGAGAAGCGGGCGCTCTATCTCGGAGTTGTGAGTTGGAGGCCCATTTGGGTACGCTGCGTCCGCGATGCTGGTGTGACTCACGGGGGTCTCTGTCTACTGTGTGACCAGTGTTTGGGCGGGACTGTCGCGACACCATCATAAGCAAGTTGGAGGCTACTGAACAGTGTTTTCAGGGGGGCTCTACGGAATGTGCGTCTGATGTGCTGTGCGAGGGGGGAATCAGGGCCTCTTCGCGCTTGGTGGGGGATGGTGTTCATGGTTTTGCTCGAGTTGAGGCGGGGGCCCTGGAGGGGTACATTCTCGGACTTACGGCGGGGGATGGCCCTTCAAACTCTCCTCGTGTCTGGTTCATAACGTAGTCAGGACTCCTGTCGTGTTACGAGGGTAACACTCAGGAGGTATCTTCGAGGGCTTGGTCAGGGGCAAAAAGGAAGCGCTTCTCAGAGGTGAGAGGGCAGAGACCTAGAGGTTGCTTTCAGTGAGCCACAGGTATACGGGCGATCCTGGGTCTCAATGGTGTCATAATGTAAGGAAGTCAAGACTCCGGTTCACAAATTTTGAAGCAGTGAGCTCTGCGTGCGGTCTCGAGAAGGGACAGGGAGGAGACCGGGGGGAGACGGGTTGGTGGGTGGGATGATGCTGGTTGTGCATGGTCTTCAGAGCTCATGTGAGGCCTTCCGTCGGAAATGAGTCAGGGGGGGTACCTAGTGGCTTTTCTCTAGGACTCCACAGGGGGTGGCAGGACATCCCTTTCAGCATGTGAGATGAGAAAGACTTGTCTGTATTCAAGCACCACTGGCAAGGAAAGACGGCCTCTCCTTTCGTCAGTCACGGACTTCTACGGGTGTAATTATGCCCATTGAGGCAGCAATCTAAGGGTCCCGCCCTCATACATATTGATGAGAGCAGCACCTCCCTCTTGAGGGGGCTTGTGGGAAAGTGTGGGCCTAAGTATTGAGCGTCATAAGCCCAGGGAAGTGTCAGCTCTCCAATCTCGATGGCAATTTGGAGGGTACACGGAGCACAGTCCTTCTGCGTTGCTCATGGTCTGAACTTGTGTGTAACGTCCTCTAGACTTGGAGACGATTGGTTTATGCGAGGGAAACCTTTGGAGTTGCCAAAAAAGGGAGTCAAGCATCAAGGTCGTGTTTCGATGGTGAGAACGGGGTGGACTGGCTCTGGAGTTCAATGCAGGGGAAGGCGGGGCATCATTTCGAGTTGATTGGGGGGCCTCATGGAGCTCCTTCGACGATGATGGTGTGACCTCAAGGGTCCTCTCTCTACTTGTGACAGTGTTTTTGCAGGGACTGTCTCGACAAGCCATCAAGCAGAGTCGCTGAGGCTCACTGACATGTTTCGCAGGGGGCTCACGGAATTGCTCTGCATGCAGTGCAGGGGAATGCGGGCCTCTCATCTCGCTTGGAAGGGGGGAAGTTCTCATGTTTTTTCTCGAGTTGCGGCGGGGGAGCTGGGGGTTAGCTTTTCTCGAGCTTACGGCGGGGGTGATGAGCGCCTTTCAACCACGTCGTGTTCTGGTTCAAGCGAAGTCAGGAATCCTGTCGAGTTACGAGGGACACTCAGGAGTCTCTCCTTCGAGCTTGGCAGTGTGACTCTCAGGCAAAAGGAACGCTTGTCTCGAGGTGAGTCGGGAGACCACAGGGTTCCCTTTCAGTAGCCATCAGGGATACTGGGATTCATGTCAATGTTCAGAGAGGGAGTCAGGCTCACCGTCAAATTTTGAAGCAGAGTGAGCTCTGAGTTGATCATTGCGCTCTCGAGGTGTCAGAGGCATGTGAGGCATTTCCGTCGAAAGGAGTCGGGGACTAGGGCTTTCTCTAGGGACTACACAGGTGGTGCAGACATCCCTTCAGCTTGTGGGAGATTGAAAGACTAGACTGTATTCAAGCCACTGCAAGGAAACCGGGTCCTCCTTTCGAGTCAGGGCTTCTCGGTGTATATGCCCATTGAGGCAGCAATCTTTCCGGGTCCTCCCTATACTATTGCTGAGAGAAGCCTCCTCTTGAGGGGCTTGTGGAAATGGTGGCGCCATACCGTCTTGAGTCTAGAAGCTAGGGAATCAGCTCTGCATCTCGAGGCAATTTGGGGTAACACGGAGCAGTCTCGATGTTGCTCTATGCTGAACTTGGTACTCCTCTAGACTTGGCCCGTTGTTCTCGGGGAACCTCTGGAGTTGCCTAAAGGGAGTCAAGCCTCAGGTCGTGTTTGATGGGGAACGGGGGATGGCTCTGGAGTCTCAATGCAGGGGAAGCCGGGCCTCATCTCGAGTTGATTTGGGGCCATGGAGCTCCTTCGCGATGTGGTGTGACCTCAGAAGTTCCCTCTCTCTACTTGTGACAGTGTTTTTGCGGACTTGTCTCGACATCCATCAAGCAAGTCGAGGCTCCTGACATGTTTCAGGGGGCTCACGGAATTGCTCTGCATGCAGTGCAGGGGAATCGGGCCTCATCTCGCTTGGAGGGGGAAGTCTCATGGTTTTTCTCGAGTTGCGGCGGGGACCTGGGGTACATTCTCGACTTACGGCGCGGGGATGGCCCTTCAACCCTCGTGTTGGTTTCAACGAAGTCAGGACTCCTGTCGAGTTCGAGGGACACCTCTAGGAGTCTCTTCGAGGCTTTGGCAGGGCAAAAGGACGCTTCTCGAGGGTGAGTCGGGAGACCCCAGGGTTTTCCAGTAGCCACAGGGATACTGGGATTTCCTGTCAATGTTCAAGAGGAGTCAGGCTCCGTCAAATTTTGAAAGCAGTGAGCTCTGCGTGCCTCTCGAGGGTGTCAGAGGCATGTGAGGCATTCCGTCGAAAGGAGTCGGGGACCTAGGGCTTTCTCTAGGGACTCCACAGGTGGTGCAGACATCCCTTCACCTTGTGAGATGAAAGACTAGACTGTATTCAAGCCACTGCAAGGAAAACCCGGGCCTCCTTTCGAGTCAGGGCTTCTCGGTGGCCTACGTCTTGAGTCTAAGCCAGGGAATCAGCTCTCATCTCGAGGCAATTTGGGGTACACGGAGCAGTCCTCGAGTTGCTCTGCTGAACTTGGTACTCCTCTAGACTTGGCCCGTTGTTCTCGGGGAACCTCTGGAGTTGCCTAAAGGGAGTCAAGCCTCACGTCGTGTTTGATGGGGAACGGGGGATGGCTCTGGAGTCAATGCAGGGGAAGCGGGCCTCATCTCGAGTTGATTTGGGGCCCATGGAGCTCCTTCGCGATGCTGGTGTGACCTCAGGGTCCCTCTCTACTTGTGACAGTGTTTTTGCGGACTGTCTCGACATCCATCAAGCAAGTCGAGGCTCCTGACATGTTTCAGGGGGCTCACGGAATTGCTCTGCATCAGTGCAGGGGAATCGGGCCTCATCTCGCTTGGAGGGGGAAGTCTCATGGTTTTTCTCGAGTTGCGGCGGGGACCTGGGGTACATTCTCGACTTACGGCGGGGATGGCCCTTCAACCCTCGTGTTGGTTCAACGAAGTCAGGACTCCTGTCGAGTTACGAGGGACACCTCAGGAGTCTCTTCGAGGCTTGGCAGGGCAAAAGGAACGCTTCTCGAGGTGAGTCGGGAGACCCAGGGTCCCTTTCCAGTAGCCACAGGGATACTGGGATTCCTGTCAATGTTCAAGAGGAGTCAGGCTCCGTCAAATTTTGAAGCAGTGAGCTCTGCGTGCCTCTCGAGGTGTCAGAGGCATGTGAGGCATTCCGTCGAAAGGAGTCGGGGACCTAGGGCTTTCTCTAGGGACTCCACAGGTGGTGCAGACATCCCTTCAGCTTGTGAGATGAAAGACTAGACTGTATTCAAGCCACTGCAAGGAAAAAGCCGGCCTCCTTTCGAGTCAGGGCTTCTCGGTGTATATGCCCATTGAGGCAGCAATCTCAGGGTCCCTCCCTCATACCTATTGCTGAGAGAAGCCTCCTCTTGAGGGGCTTGTGGAAAGGTGGCCTACGTCTTGAGTCTAAGCCAGGGAATCAGCTCTCATCTCGAGGCAATTTGGGGTACACGGAGCAGTCCTCGAGTTGCTCTGCTGAACTTGGTACTCCTCTAGACTTGGCCCGTTGTTCTCGGGGAACCTCTGGAGTTGCCTAAAGGGAGTCAAGCCTCAGGTCGTGTTTGATGGGGAACGGGGGATGGCTCTGGAGTCAATGCAGGGGAAGCGGGCCTCATCTCTCGAGTTGATTTGGGGCCCATGGAGCTCCTTCGCGATGCTGGTGTGACCTCAGGGTCCCTCTCTACTTGTGACAGTGTTTTTGCGGACTGTCTCGACATCCATCAAGCAAGTCGAGGCTCCTGACATGTTTCAGGGGGCTCACGGAATTTTTCTGCATGCAGTGCAGGGGAATCGGGCCTCATCTCGCTTGGAGGGGGAAGTCTCATGGTTTTTCTCGAGTTGCGGCGGGGACCTGGGGTACATTCTCGACTTACGGCGGGGATGGCCCTTCAACCCTCGTGTTGGTTCAACGAAGTCAGGACTCCTGTCGAGTTACGAGGGACACCTCAGGAGTCTCTTCGAGGCTTGGCAGGGCAAAAGGAACGCTTCTCGAGGTGAGTCGGGAGACCCAGGGTCCCTTTCCAGTAGCCACAGGGATACTGGGATTCCTGTCAATGTTCAAGAGGAGTCAGGCTCCGTCAAATTTTGAAGCAGTGAGCTCTGCGTGCCTCTCGAGGTGTCAGAGGCATGTGAGGCATTCCGTCGAAAGGAGTCGGGGACCTAGGGCTTTCTCTAGGGACTCCACAGGTGGTGCAGACATCCCTTCAGCTTGTGAGATGAAAGACTAGACTGTATTCAAGCCACTGCAAGGAAAGCCGGCCTCCTTTCGAGTCAGGGCTTCTCGGTGTATATGCCCATTGAGGCAGCAATCTCAGGGTCCCTCCCTCATACCTATTGCTGAGAGAAGCCTCCTCTTGAGGGGCTTGTGGAAAGGTGGCCTACGTCTTGAGTCTAAGCCAGGGAATCAGCTCTCATCTCGAGGCAATTTGGGGTACACGGAGCAGTCCTCGAGTTGCTCTGCTGAACTTGGTACTCCTCTAGACTTGGCCCGTTGTTCTCGGGGAACCTCTGGAGTTGCCTAAAGGGAGTCAAGCCTCAGGTCGTGTTTGATGGGGAACGGGGGATGGCTCTGGAGTCAATGCAGGGGAAGCGGGCCTCATCTCGAGTTGATTTGGGGCCCATGGAGCTCCTTCGCGATGCTGGTGTGACCTCAGGGTCCCTCTCTACTTGTGACAGTGTTTTTGCGGACTGTCTCGACATCCATCAAGCAAGTCGAGGCTCCTGACATGTTTCAGGGGGCTCACGGAATTGCTCTGCATGCAGTGCAGGGGAATCGGGCCTCATCTCGCTTGGAGGGGGAAGTCTCATGGTTTTTCTCGAGTTGCGGCGGGGACCTGGGGTACATTCTCGACTTACGGCGGGGATGGCCCTTCAACCCTCGTGTTGGTTCAACGAAGTCAGGACTCCTGTCGAGTTACGAGGGACACCTCAGGAGTCTCTTCGAGGCTTGGCAGGGCAAAAGGAACGCTTCTCGAGGTGAGTCGGGAGACCCAGGGTCCCTTTCCAGTAGCCACAGGGATACTGGGATTCCTGTCAATGTTCAAGAGGAGTCAGGCTCCGTCAAATTTTGAAGCAGTGAGCTCTGCGTGCCTCTCGAGGTGTCAGAGGCATGTGAGGCATTCCGTCGAAAGGAGTCGGGGACCTAGGGCTTTCTCTAGGGACTCCACAGGTGGTGCAGACATCCCTTCAGCTTGTGAGATGAAAGACTAGACTGTATTCAAGCCACTGCAAGGAAAGCCGGCCTCCTTTCGAGTCAGGGCTTCTCGGTGTATATGCCCATTGAGGCAGCAATCTCAGGGTCCCTCCCTCATACCTATTGCTGAGAGAGCCTCCTCCTTGAGGGGCTGTGGAAAGGTGGCCTACGTCTTGAGTCTAAGCCAGGGAATCAGCTCTCATCTCGAGGCAATTTGGGGTACACGGAGCAGTCCTCGAGTTGCTCTGCTGAACTTGGTACTCCTCTAGACTTGGCCCGTTGTTCTCGGGGAACCTCTGGAGTTGCCTAAAGGGAGTCAAGCCTCAGGTCGTGTTTGATGGGGAACGGGGGATGGCTCTGGAGTCAATGCAGGGGAAGCGGGCCTCATCTCGAGTTGATTTGGGGCCCATGGAGCTCCTTCGCGCGATGCTGGTGTGACCTCAGGGTCCCTCTCTACTTGTGACAGTGTTTTTGCGGACTGTCTCGACATCCCTCAAGCAAGTCGAGGCTCTCCTGACATGTTTCAGGGGGCTCACGGAATTGCTCTGCATGCAGTGCAGGGGAATCGGGCCTCATCTCGCTTGGAGGGGGAAGTCTCATGGTTTTTCTCGAGTTGCGGCGGGGACCTGGGGTACATTCTCGACTTACGGCGGGGGGATGGGCCCTTCAACCCTCGTGTTTGTTCAACGAAGTCAGGACTCCTGTCGAGTTACGAGGGACACCTCAGGAGTCTCTTCGAGGCTTGGCAGGGCAAAAGGGACGCTTCTCGAGGTGAGGTGGGGAGACCCAGGGTCCCTTTCCAGTAGCCACAGGGATACTGGGATTCCTGTCAATGTTCAAGAGGAGTCAGGCTCCGTCGTCAAATTTTGAAGCAGTGAGCTCTGCGTGCCTCTCGAGGGTGTCAGAGGCATGTGAGGCATTCCGTCGAAAGGAGTCGGGGGGACTAGGGCTTTCTCTAGGGACTCCACACAGGTGGTGCAGACATCCCTTCAGCAGCTTGTGAGATGAAAGACTAGACTGTATTCAAGCCACTGCAAGGAAAGCCGGCCTCCTTTCGAGTCAGGGCTTCTCGGTGTATATGCCCATTGAGGCAGCAATCTCAGGGTCCCTCCCTCATACCTATTGCTGAGAGAAGCCTCCTCTTGAGGGGCTTGTGGAAAGGTGGCCTACGTCTTGAGTCTAAGCCAGGGAATCAGCTCTCATCTCGAGGCAATTTGGGGTACACGGAGCAGCAGTCCTCGAGTTGCTCTGCTGAACTTGGTACTCCTCTAGACTTGGCCCGTTGTTCTCTCGGGGAACCTCTGGAGTTGCCTAAAGGGAGTCAAGCCTCAGGTCGTGTTTGATGGGGAACGGGGGATGGCTCTGGAGTCAATGCAGGGGAAGCGGGCCTCATCTCGAGTTGATTTGGGGCCCATGGAGCTCCTTCGCGATGCTGGTGTGTGACCTCAGGGTCCCTCTCTACTTGTGACAGTGTTTTTGCGGACTGTCTCGACACATCAAGCAAGTCGAGGCTCCTGACATGTTTCAGGGGGCTCACGGAATTGCTCTGCATGCAGTGCAGGGGAATCGGGCCTCATCTCGCTTGGAGGGGGAAGTCTCATGGTTTTTCTCGAGTTGCGGCGGGGACCTGGGGTACATTCTCGACTTACGGCGGGGGGATGGCCCTTCAACCCTCGTGTTTGGTTCAACGAAGTCAGGACTCCTGTCGAGTTACGAGGGACACACCTCAGGAGTCTCTTCGAGGCTTGGCAGGGCAAAAAAGGGACGCTTCTCGAGGTGAGTCGGGAGACCCAGGGTCCCTTTCCAGTAGCCACAGGGATACTGGGATTCCTGTCAATGTTCAAGAGGAGTCAGGCTCCGTCAAATTTTGAAGCAGTGAGCTCTGCGTGCCTCTCGAGGTGTCAGAGGCATGTGAGGCATTCCGTCGAAAGGAGTCGGGGACCTAGGGCTTTCTCTAGGGACTCCACAGGTGGTGCAGACATCCCTTCAGCTTGTGAGATGAAAAACTAGACTGTATTCAAGCCACTGCAAGGAAAGCCGGCCTCCTTTCGAGTCAGGGCTTCTCGGTGTATATGCCCATTGAGGCAGCAATCTCAGGGTCCCTCCCTCATACCTATTGCTGAGAGAAGCCTCCTCTTGAGGGGCTTGTGGAAAGGTGGCCTACGTCTTGAGTCTAAGCCAGGGAATCAGCTCTCATCTCGAGGCAATTTGGGGTACACGGAGCAGTCCTCGAGTTGCTCTGCTGAACTTGGTACTCCTCTAGACTTGGCCCGTTGTTCTCGGGGAACCTCTGGAGTTGCCTAAAGGGAGTCAAGCCTCAGGTCGTGTTTGATGGGGAACGGGGGATGGCTCTGGAGTCAATGCAGGGGAAGCGGGCCTCATCTCGAGTTGATTTGGGGCCCATGGAGCTCCTTTCGCGATGCTGGTGTGACCTCAGGGTCCCTCTCTACTTGTGACAGTGTTTTTTTGCGGACTGTCTCGACATCCATCAAGCAAGTCGAGGCTCCTGACATGTTTCAGGGGGCTCACGGAATTGCTCTGCATGCAGTGCAGGGGAATCGGGCCTCATCTCGCTTGGAGGGGGAAGTCTCATGGTTTTTCTCGAGTTGCGGCGGGGGACCTGGGGTACATTCTCGACTTACGGCGGGGATGGCCCTTCAACCCCTCGTGTTGGTTCAACGAAGTCAGGACTCCTGTCGAGTTACGAGGGACACCTCAGGAGTCTCTTCGAGGGCTTGGCAGGGCAAAAGGAACGCTTCTCGAGGAGGTGAGTCGGGAGACCCAGGGTCCCTTTCCAGTAGCCACAGGGATACTGGGATTCCTGTCAATGTTCAAGAGGAGTCAGGCTCCGTCAAATTTTGAAGCAGTGAGCTCTGCGTGCCTCTCGAGGTGTCAGAGGCATGTGAGGCATTCCGTCGAAAGGAGTCGGGGACCTAGGGCTTTCTCTAGGGACTCCACAGGTGGTGCAGACATCCCTTCAGCTTGTGAGATGAAAGACTAGACTGTATTCCAGCCACTGCAAGGAAAGCCGGCCTCCTTTCGAGTCAGGGCTTCTCGGTGTATATGCCCATTGAGGCAGCAATCTCAGGGTCCCTCCCTCATACCTATTGCTGAGAGAGAGCCTCCTCTTGAGGGGGCTTGTGGAAAGGTGGCCTACGTCTCTTGAGTCTAAGCCAGGGAATCAGCTCTCATCTCGAGGCAATTTGGGGTACACGGAGCAGTCCTCGAGTTGCTCTGCTGAACTTGGTACTCCTCTAGACTTGGCCCGTTGTTCTCGGGGAACCTCTGGAGTTGCCTAAAGGGAGTCAAGCCTCAGGTCGTGTTTGATGGGGAACGGGGGATGGCTCTGGAGTCAATGCAGGGGAAAGCGGGCCTCATCTCGAGTTGATTTGGGGGGCCCATGGAGCTCCTTCGCTTCGCGATGCTGGTGTGACCTCAGGGTCCCTCTCTACTTGTGACAGTGTTTTTGCGGACTGTCTCGACATCCATCAAGCAAGTCGAGGCTCCTGACATGTTTTTCAGGGGGCTCACGGAATTGCTCTGCATGCAGTGCAGGGGAATCGGGCCTCATCTCGCTTGGAGGGGGAAGTCTCATGGTTTTTCTCGAGTTGCGGCGGGGGGGACTGGGGGGGTACATTCTCGACTTACGGCGGCGGGGGATGGCCCTTCAACCCTCGTGTTGGTTCAACGAAGTCAGTCAGGACTCCTGTCGAGTTACGAGGGACACCTCAGGAGTCTCTTCGAGGCTTGGCAGGGCAAAAAGGAACGCTTCTCGAGGTGAGTCGGGAGACCCAGGGTCCCTTTCCAGTAGCCACAGGGATACTGGGATTCCTGTCAATGTTCAAGAGGAGTCAGGCTCCGTCAAATTTTGAAGCAGTGAGCTCTGCGTGCCTCTCGAGGTGTCAGAGGCATGTGAGGCATTCCGTCGAAAGGAGTCGGGGACCTAGGGCTTTCTCTAGGGACTCCACAGGTGGTGCAGACATCCCTTCAGCTTGTGAGATGAAAGACTAGACTGTATTCAAGCCACTGCAAGGAAAGCCGGGCCTCCTTTCGAGTCAGGGCTTCTCGGTGTGTATATGCCCATTGAGGCAGCAATTCAGGGTCCCTCCCTCATACCTATTGCTGAGAGAAGCCTCCTCTTGAGGGGCTTGTGGAAAGGTGGCCTACGTCTTGAGTCTAAGCCAGGGAATCAGCTCTCTCATCTCGAGGCAATTTGGGGTACACGGAGCAGTCCTCGAGTTGCTCTGCTGAACTTGGTACTCCTCTAGACTTGGCCCGTTGTTCTCGGGGAACCTCTGGAGTTGCCTAAAGGGAGTCAAGCCTCAGGTCGTGTTTGATGGGGAACGGGGGATGGCTCTGGAGTCAATGCAGGGGAAGCGGGCCTCATCTCGAGTTGATTTGGGGCCCATGGAGCTCCTTCGCGATGCTGGTGTGACCTCAGGGTCCCTCTCTCTACTTGTGACAGTGTTTTTTTTGGACTGTCTCGACATCCATCAAGCAAGTCGAGGCTCCTGACATGTTTCAGGGGGCTCACGGAATTGCTCTGCATGCAGTGCAGGGGAATCGGGCCTCATCTCATCTCGCTTGGAGGGGGAAGTCTCATGGTTTTTCTCGAGTTGCGGCGGGGGGACCTGGGGTACATTCTCGACTTACGGCGGGGGGATGGCCCTTCAACCCTCGTGTTGTTTCAACGAAGTCAGGACTCCCTGTCGAGTTACGAGGGACACCTCAGGAGTCTCTTCGAGGCTTGGCAGGGCAAAAAAGGAACGCTTCTCGAGGTGAGTCGGGAGACCCAGGGTCCCTTTCCAGTAGCCACAGGGATACTGGGATTCCTGTCAATGTTCAAGAGGAGTCAGGCTCCGTCAAATTTTGAAGCAGTGAGCTCTGCGTGCCTCTCGAGGTGTCAGAGGCATGTGAGGCATTCCGTCGAAAGGAGTCGGGGGGGGACTAGGGCTTTCTCTAGGGACTCCACAGGTGGTGCAGACATCCCTTCAGCTTGTGAGATGAAAAAAGACTAGACTGTATTCAAGCCACTGCAAGGAAACCCGCCTCCTTTTCGAGTCAGGGCTTCTCGGTGTATATGCCCATTGAGGCAGCAATCTCAGGGTCCCTCCCTCATACCTATTGCTGAGAGAAGCCTCCTCTTGAGGGGCTTGTGGAAAGGTGGCCTACGTCTTGAGTCTAAGCCAGGGAATCAGCTCTCATCTCGAGGCAATTTGGGGTACACGGAGCAGTCCTCGAGTTGCTCTGCTGCTGAACTTGGTACTCCTCTAGACTTGGCCCGTTGTTCTCGGGGAACCTCTGGAGTTGCCTAAAGGGAGTCAAGCCTCAGGTCGTGTTTGATGGGGAACGGGGGATGGCTCTGGAGTCAATGCAGGGGAAGCGGGCCTCATCTCGAGTTGATTTGGGGCCCATGGAGCTCCTTCGCGATGCTGGTGTGACCTCAGGGTCCCTCTCTACTTGTGACAGTGTTTTTGCGGACTGTCTCGACATCCATCAAGCAAGTCGAGGCTCCTGACATGTTTCAGGGGGGGCTCACGGAATTGCTCTGCATGCAGTGCAGGGGAATCGGGCCTCATCTCGCTTGGAGGGGGAAGTCTCATGGTTTTTTCTCGAGTTGCGGCGGGGACGGGGACCTGGGGTACATTCTCGACTTACGGCGGGGATGGCCCTTCAACCCTCGTGTTGTTCAACGAAGTCAGGACTCCTGTCGAGTTACGAGGGACACCTCAGGAGTCTCTTCGAGGCTTGGCAGGGCAAAAGGGAACGCTTCTCGAGGTGAGTCGGGAGACCCAGGGTCCCTTTCCAGTAGCCACAGGGATACTGGGATTCCTGTCAATGTTCAAGAGGAGTCAGGCTCCGTCAAATTTTGAAGCAGTGAGCTCTGCGTGCCTCTCGAGGTGTCAGAGGCATGTGAGGCATTCCGTCGAAAGGAGTCGGGGACCTAGGGCTTTCTCTAGGGACTCCACAGGTGGTGCAGACATCCCTTCAGCTTGTGAGATGAAAGACTAGACTGTATTCAAGCCACTGCAAGGAAAAGGAAAGCCGGCCTCCTTTCGAGTCAGGGCTTCTCGGTGTATATGCCCCATTGAGGCAGCAATCTCAGGGTCCCTCCCTCATACCTATTGCTGAGAGAAGCCTCCTCTTGAGGGGCTTGTGGAAAGGTGGCCTACGTCTTGAGTCTAAGCCAGGGAATCAGCTCTCATCTCGAGGCAATTTGGGGTACACGGAGCAGTCCTCGAGTTGCTCTGCTGAACTTGGTACTCCTCTAGACTTGGCCCGTTGTTCTCGGGGAACCTCTGGAGTTGCCTAAAGGGAGTCAAGCCTCAGGTCGTGTTTGATGGGGAACGGGGGATGGCTCTGGAGTCAATGCAGGGGAAGCGGGCCTCATCTCGAGTTGATTTGGGGCCCATGGAGCTCCTTCGCGATGCTGGTGTGACCTCAGGGTCCCTCTCTACTTGTGACAGTGTTTTTTGCGGACTGTCTCGACATCCATCAAGCAAGTCGAGGCTCCTGACATGTTTCAGGGGGCTCACGGAATTGCTCTGCATTGCAGTGCAGGGGAATCGGGCCTCATCTCGCTTGGAGGGGGAAGTCTCATGGTTTTTTTTTTTCTCGAGTTGCGGCGGGGGGACCTGGGGTACATTCTCGACTTACGGCGGGGATGGCCCTTCAACCCTCGTGTTTGTTCAACGAAGTCAGGACTCCTGTCGAGTTACGAGGGACACCTCAGGAGTCTCTTCGAGGCTTGGCAGGGCAAAAGGGACGCTTCTCGAGGTGAGTCGGGAGACCCAGGGTCCCTTTCCAGTAGCCACAGGGATACTGGGATTCCTGTCAATGTTCAAGAGGAGTCAGGCTCCGTCAAATTTTGAAGCAGTGAGCTCTGCGTGCCTCTCGAGGTGTCAGAGGCATGTGAGGCATTCCGTCGAAAGGAGTCGGGGGACTAGGGCTTTCTCTAGGGACTCCACAGGTGGTGCAGACATCCCTTCAGCTTGTGAGATGAAAGACTAGACTGTATTCAAGCCACTGCAAGGAAAGCCCGGCCTCCTTTCGAGTCAGGGCTTCTCGGTGTATATGCCCATTGAGGCAGCAATCTCAGGGTCCCTCCCTCATACCTATTGCTGAGAGAAGCCTCCTCTTGAGGGGCTTGTGGAAAGGTGGCCTACGTCTTGAGTCTAAGCCAGGGAATCAGCTCTCATCTCGAGGCAATTTGGGGTACACGGAGCAGTCCTCGAGTTGCTCTGCTGAACTTGGTACTCCTCTAGACTTGGCCCGTTGTTCTCGGGGAACCTCTGGAGTTGCCTAAAGGGAGTCAAGCCTCAGGTCGTGTTTGATGGGGAACGGGGGATGGCTCTGGAGTCAATGCAGGGGAAGCGGGCCTCATCTCGAGTTGATTTGGGGCCCATGGAGCTCCTTCGCGATGCTGGTGTGACCTCAGGGTCCCTCTCTACTTGTGACAGTGTTTTTTTTTTGCGGACTGTCTCGACATCCATCAAGCAAGTCGAGGCTCCTGACATGTTTCAGGGGGCTCACGGAATTGCTCTGCATGCAGTGCAGGGGGGGGAATCGGGCCTCATCTCGCTTGGAGGGGGAAGTCTCATGGTTTTTCTCGAGTTGCGGCGGGGACCTGGGGTACATTCTCGACTTACGGCGGGGATGGCCCTTCAACCCTCGTGTTGGTTCAACGAAGTCAGGACTCCTGTCGAGTTACGAGGGACACCTCAGGAGTCTCTTCGAGGCTTGGCAGGGCAAAAGGGAACGCTTCTCGAGGTGAGTCGGGAGACCCAGGGTCCCTTTCCAGTAGCCACAGGGATACTGGGATTCCTGTCAATGTTCAAGAGGAGTCAGGCTCCGTCAAATTTTGAAGCAGTGAGCTCTGCGTGCCTCTCGAGGTGTCAGAGGCATGTGAGGCATTCCGTCGAAAGGAGTCGGGGACCTAGGGCTTTCTCTAGGGACTCCACAGGTGGTGCAGACATCCCTTCAGCTTGTGAGATGAAAGACTAGACTGTATTCAAGCCACTGCAAGGAAAGCCGGCCTCCTTTCGAGTCAGGGCTTCTCGGTGTATATGCCCATTGAGGCAGCAATCTCAGGGTCCCTCCCTCATACCTATTGCTGAGAGAAGCCTCCTCTTGAGGGGCTTGTGGAAAGGTGGCCTACGTCTTGAGTCTAAGCCAGGGAATCAGCTCTCATCTCGAGGCAATTTGGGGTACACGGAGCAGTCCTCGAGTTGCTCTGCTGAACTTGGTACTCCTCTAGACTTGGCCCGTTGTTCTCGGGGGGAACCTCTGGAGTTGCCTAAAGGGAGTCAAGCCTCAGGTCGTGTTTGATGGGGAACGGGGGATGGCTCTGGAGTCAATGCAGGGGAAGCGGGCCTCATCTCGAGTTGATTTGGGGCCCATGGAGCTCCTTCGCGATGCTGGTGTGACCTCAGGGTCCCTCTCTACTTGTGACAGTGTTTTTGCGGACTGTCTCGACATCCATCAAGCAAGTCGAGGCTCCTGACATGTTTCAGGGGGCTCACGGAATTGCTCTGCATGCAGTGCAGGGGAATCGGGCCTCATCTCGCTTGGAGGGGGAAGTCTCATGGTTTTTCTCGAGTTGCGGCGGGGGGACCTGGGGTACATTCTCGACTTACGGCGGGGGGGATGGCCCTTCAACCCTCGTGTTTTGTTCAACGAAGTCAGGACTCCTGTCGAGTTACGAGGGACACCTCAGGAGTCTCTTCGAGGCTTGGCAGGGCAAAAGGAACGCTTCTCGAGGTGAGTCGGGAGACCCAGGGTCCCTTTCCAGTAGCCACAGGGATACTGGGATTCCTGTCAATGTTCAAGAGGAGTCAGGCTCCGTCAAATTTTGAAGCAGTGAGCTCTGCGTGCCTCTCGAGGTGTCAGAGGCATGTGAGGCATTCCGTCGAAAGGAGTCGGGGACCTAGGGCTTTCTCTAGGGACTCCACAGGTGGTGCAGACATCCCTTCAGCTTGTGAGATGAAAGACTAGACTGTATTCAAGCCACTGCAAGGAAAGCCGGCCTCCTTTCGAGTCAGGGCTTCTCGGTGTATATGCCCATTGAGGCAGCAATCTCAGGGTCCCTCCCTCATACCTATTGCTGAGAGAAGCCTCCTCTTGAGGGGCTTGTGGAAAGGTGGCCTACGTCTTGAGTCTAAGCCAGGGAATCAGCTCTCATCTCGAGGCAATTTGGGGTACACGGAGCAGTCCTCGAGTTGCTCTGCTGAACTTGGTACTCCTCTAGACTTGGCCCGTTGTTCTCGGGGAACCTCTGGAGTTGCCTAAAGGGAGTCAAGCCTCAGGTCGTGTTTGATGGGGAACGGGGGATGGCTCTGGAGTCAATGCAGGGGAAGCGGGCCTCATCTCGAGTTGATTTGGGGCCCATGGAGCTCCTTCGCGATGCTGGTGTGACCTCAGGGTCCCTCTCTACTTGTGACAGTGTTTTTGCGGACTGTCTCGACATCCATCAAGCAAGTCGAGGCTCCTGACATGTTTCAGGGGGCTCACGGAATTGCTCTGCATGCAGTGCAGGGGAATCGGGCCTCATCTCGCTTGGAGGGGGAAGTCTCATGGTTTCTCGAGTTGCGGCGGGGGGGGACCTGGGGTACATTCTCGACTTACGGCGGGGATGGCCCTTCAACCCTCGTGTTTGTTCAACGAAGTCAGGACTCCTGTCGAGTTACGAGGGACACCTCAGGAGTCTCTTCGAGGCTTGGCAGGGCAAAAGGGACGCTTCTCGAGGTGAGTCGGGAGACCCAGGGTCCCTTTCCAGTAGCCACAGGGATACTGGGATTCCTGTCAATGTTCAAGAGGAGTCAGGCTCCGTCAAATTTTGAAGCAGTGAGCTCTGCGTGCCTCTCGAGGTGTCAGAGGCATGTGAGGCATTCCGTCGAAAGGAGTCGGGGACCTAGGGCTTTCTCTAGGGACTCCACAGGTGGTGCAGACATCCCTTCACTTGTGAGATGAAAGACTAGACTGTATTCAAGCCACTGCAAGGAAACCCGGCCTCCTTTCGAGTCAGGGCTTCTCGGTGTATATGCCCATTGAGGCAGCAATCTCAGGGTCCCCTCCCTCATACTATTGCTGAGAGAAGCCTCCTCTTGAGGGGCTTGTGGAAAGGTGGCCTACGTCTTGAGTCTAAGCCAGGGAATCAGCTCTCATCTCGAGGCAATTTGGGGTACACGGAGCAGTCCTCGAGTTGCTCTGCTGAACTTGGTACTCCTCTAGACTTGGCCCGTTGTTCTCGGGGAACCTCTGGAGTTGCCTAAAGGGAGTCAAGCCTCAGGTCGTGTTTGATGGGGAACGGGGGATGGCTCTGGAGTCAATGCAGGGGAAGCGGGCCTCATCTCGAGTTGATTTGGGGCCCATGGAGCTCCTTCGCGATGCTGGTGTGTGACCTCAGGGTCCCTCTCTACTTGTGACAGTGTTTTTGCGGACTGTCTCGACATCCATCAAGCAAGTCGAGGCTCCTGACATGTTTCAGGGGGCTCACGGAATTGCTCTGCATGCAGTGCAGGGGAATCGGGCCTCATCTCGCTTGGAGGGGGAAGTCTCATGGTTTTTCTCGAGTTGCGCGGCGGGACCTGGGGTACATTCTCGACTTACGGCGGGGATGGCCCTTCAACCCTCGTGTTTGTTCAACGAAGTCAGGACTCCTGTCGAGTTACGAGGGACACCTCAGGAGTCTCTTCGAGGCTTGGCAGGGCAAAAGGAACGCTTCTCGAGGTGAGTCGGGAGACCCAGGGTCCCTTTCCAGTAGCCACAGGGATACTGGGATTCCTGTCAATGTTCAAGAGGAGTCAGGCTCCGTCAAATTTTGAAGCAGTGAGCTCTGCGTGCCTCTCGAGGTGTCAGAGGCATGTGAGGCATTCCGTCGAAAGGAGTCGGGGACCTAGGGCTTTCTCTAGGGACTCCACAGGTGGTGCAGACATCCCTTCACCTTGTGAGATGAAAGACTAGACTGTATTCAAGCCACTGCAAGGAAAGCCGGCCTCCTTTCGAGTCAGGGCTTCTCGGTGTATATGCCCATTGAGGCAGCAATCTCAGGGTCCCTCCCTCATACCTATTGCTGAGAGAAGCCTCCTCTTGAGGGGCTTGTGGAAAGGTGGCCTACGTCTTGAGTCTAAGCCAGGGAATCAGCTCTCATCTCGAGGCAATTTGGGTACACGGAGCAGTCCTCGAGTTGCTCTGCTGAACTTGGTACTCCTCTAGACTTGGCCCGTTGTTCTCGGGGAACCTCTGAAGTTGCCTAAAGGGAGTCATACGGCGGGGATGGCCCTTCAACCCTCGTGTTTGTTCAACAAAGTCAGGACTCCTGTCGAGTTACGAGGGACACCTCAGGAGTCTCTTCGAGGCTTGGCAAGGCCTAAGGGATGCTTCTCGAGGTGAGTCGGGAGACTCAGGGACCCTTCCCAGTAGCCTCAGGGATACTGGGATTCCTGTCAATGTTCAAGAGGAGTCAGGCTCCGTCAAATTTTGAAGCAGTGAGCTCTGCGTGCCTCTCGAGGTGTCAGAGGCATGTGAGGCAATCCGTCGAAAGGAGTCGGGGACTTAGGGCTTTGTCTAGGAACTCCACAGGTGGTGCATACATCCCTTCACCTTGTGAGATTAAAGACTAGACTGTATTCAAGCCACTGCAAGGAAACCCGGCCTCCTTTTGAGTCAGGGCTTCTCGGTGTATATGCCCATTGAGGCAGCAATCTCAAGGTCCCTCCCTCATACCTATTGCTGAGAGAAGCCTCCTCTTGTGGGGCTTTGAGAAAGTTGGCCTACGTCTTGAGTCTAAGCCAGGGAATCAGCTCTCATCTCGAGGCAATTTGCGGTACACGGAGCAGTCCTCCAGTTGCTCATTTGAACATGGTACTCCTCTAGACTTGGTCCGTTGTTCTTTGGGAACGTCTGGAGATGCCTAAAGGAAGTCAAGCCTCAGGTCGTGTTTGATGGGGAACGGGGGATGGCTCTGGAGTCAATTCAGGGGAAGCGGGCCTCATCTCCAGTTGATTTCAGGCCATTTGAGCGCCTTCGCGATGCAGGTGTGACCTCAGTGTCCCTCTCTACTTGTGATAGTGGTTTTGCGGACTGTCCTCGTCATACATCAAGCAAGTCGATGCTCCTTGACATGTTTTCAGGAGCGCTCAACGGAATTGCTCAGCAGGCAGTGCACTGGGAATCGCAGGGTGGCCCTCATCTCGCTTGGAGGTAGAGTCCCCTCATGGTTTTTTTCTCGAGTTTGCGGTGGGGGACATGGGGTACATTCCCTCGTGTTTGTTCAACGAAGTCAGGACTCCTGTCGAGTTACGAGGGACACCTCAGGAGTCTCTTCGAGGCTTGGCAGGGCAAAAGGACGCTTCTCGAGGTGAGTCGGGAGACCCAGGGTCCCTTTCCAGTAGCCACAGGGATACTGGGATTCCTGTCAATGTTCAAGAGGAGTCAGGCTCCGTCAAATTTTGAAGCAGTGAGCTCTGCGTGCCTCTCGAGGTGTCAGAGCATGTGAGGCATTCCGTCGAAAGGAGTCGGGGACCTAGGGCTTTCTCTAGGGACTCCACAGGTGGTGCAGACATCCCTTCACCTTGTGAGATGAAAGACTAGACTGTATTCAAGCCACTGCAAGGAAAGCCGGCCTCCTTTCGAGTCAGGGCTTCTCGGTGTATATGCCCATTGAGCAGCAATCTCAGGGTCCCTCCCTCATACCTATTGCTGAGAGAAGCCTCCTCTTGAGGGGCTTGTGGAAAGGTGGCCTACGTCTTGAGTCTAAGCCAGGGAATCAGCTCTCATCTCGAGGCAATTTGGGGTACACGAGCAGTCCTCGAGTTGCTCTGCTGAACTTGGTACTCCTCTAGACTTGGCCCGTTGTTCTCGGGGAACCTCTGGAGTTGCCTAAAGGGAGTCAAGCCTCAGGTCGTGTTTGATGGGGAACGGGGGATGGCTCTGGAGTCAATGCAGGGGAAGCGGGCCTCATCTCGAGTTGATTTGGGCCCATGGAGCTCCTTCGCGATGCTGGTGTGACCTCAGGTCCCTCTCTACTTGTGACAGTGTTTTTGCGGACTGTCTCGACATCCATCAAGCAAGTCGAGGCTCCTGACATGTTTCAGGGGGCTCACGGAATTGCTCTGCATGCAGTGCAGGGGAATCGGGCCTCATCTCGCTTGGAGGGGGAAGTCTCATGGTTTTTCTCGAGTTGCGGCGGGGACCTGGGGTACATTCTCGACTTACGGCGGGGATGGCCCTTCAACCCTCGTGTTTGTTCAACGAAGTCAGGACTCCTGTCGAGTTACGAGGGACACCTCAGGAGTCTCTTCGAGGCTTGGCAGGGCAAAAGGGACGCTTCTCGAGGTGAGTCGGGAGACCCAGGGTCCCTTTCCAGTAGCCACAGGGATACTGGGATTCCTGTCAATGTTCAAGAGGAGTCAGGCTCCGTCAAATTTTGAAGCAGTGAGCTCTGCGTGCCTCTCGAGGTGTCAGAGGCATGTGAGGCATTCCGTCGAAAGGAGTCGGGGACCTAGGGCTTTTCTCTAGGGACTCCACAGGTGGTGCAGACATCCCTTCACCTTGTGAGATGAAAGACTAGACTGTATTCAAGCCACTGCAAGGAAAGCCGGCCTCCTTTCGAGTCAGGGCTTCTCGGTGTATATGCCCATTGAGGCAGCAATCTCAGGGTCCCTCCCTCATACCTATTGCTGAGAGAAGCCTCCTCTTGAGGGGCTTGTGGAAAGGTGGCCTACGTCTTGAGTCTAAGCCAGGGAATCAGCTCTCATCTCGAGGCAATTTGGGGTACACCGAGCAGTCCTCGAGTTGCTCTGCTGAACTTGGTACTCCTCTAGACTTGGCCCGTTGTTCTCGGGGAACCTCTGAGTTGCCTAAAGGGAGTCAAGCCTCAGGTCGTGTTTGATGGGGAACGGGGGATGGCTCTGGAGTCAATGCAGGGGAAGCGGGCCTCATCTCGAGTTGATTTGGGGCCCATGGAGCTCCTTCGCGATGCTGGTGTGACCTCAGGGTCCCTCTCTACTTGTGACAGTGTTTTTGCGGACTGTCTCGACATCCATCAAGCAAGTCGAGGCTCCTGACATGTTTCAGGGGGCTCACGGAATTGCTCTGCATGCAGTGCAGGGGAATCGGGCCTCATCTCGCTTGGAGGGGGAGTCTCATGGTTTTTCTCGAGTTGCGGCGGGGACCTGGGGTACATTCTCGACTTACGGCGGGGATGGCCCTTCAACCCTCGTGTTTGTTCAACGAAGTCAGGACTCCTGTCGAGTTACGAGGGACACCTCAGGAGTCTCTTCGAGGCTTGGCAGGGCAAAAGGACGCTTCTCGAGGTGAGTCGGGAGACCCAGGGTCCCTTTCCAGTAGCCACAGGGATACTGGGATTCCTGTCAATGTTCAAGAGGAGTCAGGCTCCGTCAAATTTTGAAGCAGTGAGCTCTGCGTGCCTCTCGAGGTGTCAGAGGCATGTGAGGCATTCCGTCGAAAGGAGTCGGGGACCTAGGGCTTTCTCTAGGGACTCCACAGGTGGTGCAGACATCCCTTCACCTTGTGAGATGAAAGACTAGACTGTATTCAAGCCACTGCAAGGAAAGCCGGCCTCCTTTCGAGTCAGGGCTTCTCGGTGTATATGCCCATTGAGGCAGCAATCTCAGGGTCCCTCCCTCATACCTATTGCTGAGAGAAGCCTCCTCTTGAGGGGCTTGTGGAAAGGTGGCCTACGTCTTGAGTCTAAGCCAGGGAATCAGCTCTCATCTCGAGGCAATTTGGGGTACACGGAGCAGTCCTCGAGTTGCTCTGCTGAACTTGGTACTCCTCTAGACTTGGCCCGTTGTTCTCGGGGAACCTCTGGAGTTGCCTAAAGGGAGTCAAGCCTCAGGTCGTGTTTGATGGGGAACGGGGGATGGCTCTGGAGTCAATGCAGGGGAAGCGGGCCTCATCTCGAGTTGATTTGGGGCCCATGGAGCTCCTTCGCGATGCTGGTGTGACCTCAGGGTCCCTCTCTACTTGTGACAGTGTTTTTGCGGACTGTGTCCTCGACATCCATCAAGCAAGTCGAGGCTCCTGACATGTTTCAGGGGGCTCACGGAATTGCTCTGCATGCAGTGCAGGGGAATCGGGCCTCATCTCGCTTGGAGGGGAAGTCTCATGGTTTTTCTCGAGTTGCGGCGGGGACCTGGGGTACATTCTCGACTTACGGCGGGGATGGCCCTTCAACCCTCGTGTTTGTTCAACGAAGTCAGGACTCCTGTCGAGTTACGAGGGACACCTCAGGAGTCTCTTCGAGGCTTGGCAGGGCAAAAGGAACGCTTCTCGAGGTGAGTCGGAGACCCAGGGTCCCTTTCCAGTAGCCACAGGGATACTGGGATTCCTGTCAATGTTCAAGAGGAGTCAGGCTCCGTCAAATTTTGAAGCAGTGAGCTCTGCGTGCCTCTCAGTGTGTCAGAGGCATGTGAGGCATTCCGTCGAAAGGAGTCGGGGACCTAGGGCTTTCTCTAGGGACTCCACAGGTGGTGCAGACATCCCTTCACCTTGTGAGATGAAAGACTAGACTGTATTCAAGCCACTGCAAGGAAACCCGGCCTCCTTTCGAGTCAGGGCTTCTCGGTGTATATGCCCATTGAGGCAGCAATCTCAGGGTCCCTCCCTCATACCTATTGCTGAGAGAAGCCTCCTCTTGAGGGGCTTGTGGAAAGGTGGCCTACGTCTTGAGTCTAAGCCAGGGAATCAGCTCTCATCTCGAGGCAATTTGGGGTACACGGAGCAGTCCTCGAGTTGCTCTGCTGAACTTGGTACTCCTCTAGACTTGGCCCGTTGTTCTCGGGGAACCTCTGGAGTTGCCTAAAGGGAGTCAAGCCTCAGGTCGTGTTTGATGGGAAACGGGGGATGGCTCTGGAGTCAATGCAGGGGAGCGGGGCTCATCTCGAGTTGATTTGGGGCCATGGAGCTCCTTCGCGATGCTGGTGTGACCTCAGGGTCCCTCTCTACTTGTGACAGTGTTTTTGCGGACTGTCTCGACATCCATCAAGCAAGTCGAGGCTCCTGACATGTTTCAGGGGGCTCACGGAATTGCTCTGCATGCAGTGCAGGGGAATCGGGCTCATCTCGCTGGGAGGGGGAAGTCTCATGGTTTTTCTCGAGTTGCGGCGGGGGGACCTGGGGTACATTCTCGACTTACGGCGGGGATGGCCCTTCAACCCTCTCGTGTTTGTTCAACGAAGTCAGGACTCCTGTCGAGTTACGAGGGACACCTCAGGAGTCTCTTCGAGGCTTGGCAGGGCAGAAAGGGACCTTCTCGAGATGAGTCGGGAGACCCATGGTCCCTTTCCAGTAGCCAGAGGGATACAGGATTCTTGTCAATGTTCAAGAGGGTACAGGCTTCCGTGCAAATTTGCAGCATGAGCTCTGCATACACTCATTTTCAGAGGCATGTGAGGCATTCCCATCGAAAGGAGTCCGTTCCCTAGGGCTTTCTCTAGGCACCAACAGGTGGTGCAACATCCCTTCACCCTTGTGAATGAAATACAGACTGTATTCAGTCCACTGCAAGGAAATCGCGGCCTCCTTTGGGGTCAGCTTGCTTCTCGTTGTATATGCCCATTGACGGCAGCAATCTCCAGCGTCCACTCCCTCATAACCGTATTGCAGAGAGAAGGACTCTTATTGTGAAGGGCTTGTGGTAAACGTTGGACTACGCTCTTGAGTCTCATCAGAAGGGAATCAGCTTATCAGCTCGAGGCATTTTAGGGTACACTGAGAGTATTCTTAAGCTCGTTTGCTCTGCTGAATTTTTGATATTCCTCTCTAAACTTGGACGTTGTTCCTCGGAGAAACCTCTGGAGTTGCCTAAAGGGAAGTCAAAGCCACAAGTCGTGTTTTGACGGGGAACGGAGGGAAGGCGTCAGGAGTACAAATGCAGGGGAAGGCGGGCACTCATCTCGTGTTAGATTTGTCGGTACATGGACGATCCTCTCGCACTCTCGATGCTGGGCATGACCTCAGGGTCCCTCTCTACTTGTGGACAGTGTTCTTGCGACTGTCTAGACGCATCCATCAAGCAGTCGAGGCTCATGACTGTTTCATGGGGTCCACGGAGAGTGTCTGCATGCAGGGCAGGGGAAAATCGGGCCACGGCACACATCTCGACTCTACAACGGGGTAAGTAGTTATGGTTTTTTCGAGTTGCTGTGGGCACTGGAGGTACACTTCTCGACCTTAAAGGAGCGAAGGACCTTCTAACCCTCGGTGTTTGTTCACACGAAGTTCAGGGACTGCTTGTTAAGTTACGCGGGACACCTTCAGGACTCTCTGACGAGAGGCATCGCCAGTGGGCCTCAAAAGATCAAAATGCTTCTCGGGTTGAGTCGATAGTCCCAAGGGTCCCGCTTTCCAGTAGCCACTGTAATAACTGCGGATTCCTGTTAATTGTTCAAGATGAGCTGAGGGCCTCCGTCAGAAGTTTTTGGAAGCTCAATAGCTCTGCGAACCATCCCAGATGTGGTTGTAGGAGGCATGTGAGGCATCCCATCGAATTAGTGATTCTGGGGTAACCTACGAGATTTCTTTTAAGGACATTCACAGGAAGTTCAGACTCCCCTTTCACCGTTGTGAGTATGAAAGGACCTAGACTGTATATTCAAGCCACGGCCCAAGGAAAACCTTCTTCCTTTCGAGTCATGGCCTTCTCGCTATGAATATGCCCATTAAAGCAGCTCATCACAGGGTTAATCCCTCCCTTCATATCATTATTGCTGAGAGAAGCTTCCTCTTGACGGGTCATTGTGGGACAGTTTAGCTGTATCGTCTTTGAGTTCTCATCCAGGAAATCAGATCTCATATACCAGGTGAAATTTGGTGGACGTTCCACGGAGCATGTACTCGTGTTCTTCTCCTGACTGAAACGTGGTGTACTCCTACTAGATCTTCGGCACGGTTTGTTCTCGGGAAACTCACTGGAGTGGCCTAAATGGAGTCAAGAGCTCAGGTCATGTGATTTGACGTGGATATGCGGGAGAGGCTCTGGAAGTAAATGCAAGGTAGGAGGGGGGGGAAGACAACCCCCCATGTGGGGGGGTGGTGGGGGGGGGGGGGGGGGGGGGGGGGGGGGGGGGGGGGGGGGTGGGGGGGGGGGGAAGACGGGCCTCACCTCGACATTGATTTTGGGTCCATGGAGACGACTTCTTCGCGCGATGCTGTTGTGACATCAGTGTCCCTCTTCTACTTGTGTACAGTGTTCTTTGCGGATTGTCGCGACATCCATCATAAGCAAGTCAGAGCCTTCCTGACAGGTTTCAAGGGCGCGCTCACGGAATTGCCTCTGCAGGCAGCTGCATGGGAATCGGGGCTCAGTCGTCGCTTGGGATGAGGGTAGTCCTCATGGTTTGTCTTTCAGGGGAAAGGTTTTTTTTTGGGCGGCGTTCGGAAACATTGGGTACATTCTATGAGTTAAGCAGTGATGGCCCTTCAAAAAACCCTCCGTGTTTGTGTTCAACGCAAGTCAGGACTCCTTGTCGAGTTTACGAAGGGGCTCACCTCAAGGGAAGTCTTCTTCGAGGCTTGGCAGGGCAAAAGGGACTCTGCTCGAGGTGATGTCGTGAGACCCCAGGGTCCCTTTTTCAAGTAGCCACAGGCGATACTGGGATCCCCTGTCAATGTTTCAAGATGAGTCTCAGGCTCCGTCAAGTTTTGAAAGCAAGTGGGGGGGGTGGGAGGGGGGGGGGGGGGGGGGGGGGGGGTAGTTCTGCGATGTCCTATTTGGAGTTGTCCATTGATGCAATGTTAGGCAGTTTCCGTCGAAATGCGTTCCGGGGACCTTAGGCATTCTCTATTCCTAGAGGACTCACACAATGGTGGTGCAGACATCCCTTCCCATCTTGGTGACATGAATAGACTAGAATGTATTCAAGTCACTGCAAGGAAAGCGGGCTCCTTTCGTAGTCACAGGCGCTTCTGCCTTGTATAATGCCCGCATTGAAGCGGCAGCATATCACAGGATCCCTAACATCATACCTATTGATGAGAGAAGCCTATCCTCTTTAGGGGCTGTGTGGAGGAAAGTTGGAGGCTTACGCCTTGAGTCTTCAGCCAAGCAAGGGAAGTCAATTCGCATGTCCCGAGGCAATTTGTTGGTACACTGAGCATTCCTCGTGTTGCCCTGCTGAACTTGGTGATTCTTGGAGTCTTGGCACCCTTTTTCTCGCAGGGAGTGACCTGCTGTAGTTGGCTAATGTAAGGTCCAAGCCTGCAGGTTCGGTTGTTTGATGGGGAACGGGGGGATGGCTCTGGAGTCAATTCAGGGAAGCGGCCTCATCTCGAGATTGATTTGGGGCACCATGGAGCGTCCTTCGCAATGCTGTTGTGACCTCAGGGGTCCCTCTCTACTTGTGACAGTGTTTTTTTGCGGACCTGTCTCGACAATCCACCAAGCAAGTCGAGGCTCCTGACATAGTTTCATGGTGTCTCACGGAATTGCTCTGCATGCAGTGCAGGCACAATCGGGCTCAATCCTCGCTTGGAGGGGAAGTCTCATTGTTTTCTCGAGTTGCAGAGGGGACCTGGGTACGATTCTCGACGTTAACGGCGGGAGGAGGCCGCTTCAACCCTACATGTTTGTTCAACGAAGTCAGGACTCCTTGTCGAGGTTTACGAGGGACACCTCAGAGAGTCTGCCTTCGAGGAATTGATCAGGGCAAAAGGGACGCTTCTCCGTATGTGAGTCGGGAGACCTCCAGTGTCCCCTTTCCATAGTCTCACAGTGATTACTGGGGATCCTGTCGCAATGTTCAAGAGGATGGTCAGGCTCCGTCAAATTTTGAAGCAGTGAGCTCTGCTATCCTCTCGAGGTGTTCAGAGGGCATGTAGGCATTCCGTCGAAAGAGTATCGGGACCTAGGGCTTTCTCTAGGGACTCCACATGTGGTGTGGCAGACATCCCTTCAACTTGTGAGATGAAGACTAGACTGTATTCAAGCCACTGCAAGGAAAGCCCGGCCTCCTTTTCGAGTCAGGTGCTTCTCGTTGTATAATGCCCATTGAGGCAGCAAATCTCAGGGTCCCTCCCATCATACCTATTGCTGAGAGAAGCCTCCTCTTGAAGGGCTTTTGTGGGAAAGGTGGCCTACGTCTGTGAGTCTAATCGTCAAGGGAATCAGCTCTCATCTCGAGGCAATTTAGGGTACACACTGAGCAGTCCTCGAGTTGCTACTGCTGAACTTGGATACTCCTGCTAGACTTGGCCTGTTGTTCTCTGGGGAACCTCTGGAGTTGCCTAAAGGGAGTCAAGCCTCAAGTCGTTGTTTGATGGGGAACGGGATGCTCTGGAGTCCAATTGCAGGGGAAGCGTGCCACAATCTCGAGGTTGATTTGGGGCCCATGGAGCTCCTTCGCGATGCTGGTGTGACCTCAGGGGTCCCACTCAACTTGTGATCAGTGTTTTTGCGGACTGTCTCGACATCCATCAAGCAAGTCGAGGCTCCTGACATGTTTCATGGCTCACGGAATTGCGTCTGCATGCAGTGCAGGGGAATCGGGGCCTCATCTCGCTTGGAGGGGGAAGTCTCATAGGTTTTTTCATCGAGTTGCGGTGGGGACCTGGGGTACATTCTCGACTTTTTCGCCGGGGGATAGGCCCTTCAACCCTAGTGTTTTGTTCAACGAAGTCAGGACTCCTGTCGAGTTACGAGGGGACACCTCAGGAGTCTCTTCGGGGCTATGGCAGGGCAAAGATGAACGCTTCTCGAGGTGAGTCGGGAGACCCAGGGTCCCTTTCCATAGCCAGTAGGGATACTGGTATTACTGTCAATGTTCAAGAGGAGTCAGGCTCTCGTCAAATTTTGAAGCAATCAGCTCTGCGTGCCTCTCGAGGTGTCAAGGCATGTGAGGCATTCCGTCGAAAGGAGTCGGGTTACCTCTAGGGCTTTCTCTAGGGGACTCCACAGGTGGTGCAGACGCATCACCTTCACCTTGTGAGATGAAAGACTAGACTGTATTCAAGCCACTGCAAGGAAACCCGGCCTCCTTTCGAGTCAGGGCTTCTCGGTGTATATGCCCATTGAGGTGCAGCAAATTCTCAGGTCCCTCCCTCATACCTATTGCTGAGAGAAGCCTCCTCTGAGGGGCTCATGTGGAAAGTTTACCTACGTCTTGAGTCTAAGCCAGGAATCCAGCTCTCCATCTCGAGCAATTTGGGGTAACACGGAGTCAGTCCTCGAGTTGCTTCTGCTGACTTGGTACTTCCTCTAGACTTGGCCCGTTGTTCTCGGGGAACCATCTGGAGTTGCCTAAAGGGAGTCAAGCCTCAGGTCGTGTTTGATGGGAAACGGGGGATGGCTCTGGGAGTCAATGCAGGGGAAGCGGGCCTCTGATCTCGAGTTGATTTGGGGCCCATGGAGCAATCCTTGCGCGATGCTGGTGTGACCTCAGGGTCCCTCTCTATCTTGTGAACCAGTGTTTTTGCGGACTGTCTCGACATCCATCTCAAGCAAGTCGAGCCATCCTGACATGTTTCAGGGGGCTCACGGAATTGCTCTGCATGCAGTGCAGGGGAATCGGGCCTCAAAAATCTCGCTTGGAGGGGGAAGTACTCATGGTTTTTCTCGAGTTGCGGCGGGACCTGGGGGTACATTCTCGACTTACGGCCGGGATGGCCCTTTCTAAAACCTCAGTGTTTGTTTCAACAGAAGTAGTCAGGACTCCTGTCCGAGTTACGAGGGTACACCTCAGGAGTCTCTTCGAGGCTTGGCAGGGCGAAAAGGGACCGCTTCTCGAGGTGAGTCGGGAGACCCAGGGTCCCCTTTCCAGTAGCCACAGGGATCCTACTGGGAATCCTGTCAATGTTCAAGAGGAGTCAGGCTCTCGTCAAATTTTGAAGGCAGTGAGCTCTGCAGTGTACCTCTAGAGGTTGTCAGAGCATGTGAGGCAGGTCCGTCGAAAGGAGTCTGGGACCCTAGGGCTTTCTCTAGGGACTCCACAGTGGTGCAGACATCCCTTCACCTTGTGAGATGAAAGACTAGACTGTATTCAAGCCACTGCAAGGAAAACTGCCGGCCTCCTTTCGAGTCAGGGAAAAAAAACTTCTCGGTGTATAATGCCATTGAGGCAGCAATCTCAGGGTCCCTCCCTCATACCTATTGCTGAGAGAAGCCAAAGTCCAGTCTTTGAGGAGAGCTTGTGGAAAGGGTTGGCCTACGTCTTGAGTCTAAGCCAGGGAATCGAGCTCTCATCACGAGCAATTTGGGGTACACGGAGCAGTCCTCGAGTTGCTCATGCTGAACTTGGTACTCCTCTAGACTTGGCCCCCGTTGTTCTCTCGGGAACCTCTGGAGTTGCCTAAAGGGAAAGTCAAGCCTCAGGTCGTGTTTGATGGTGAACTGGGGATGGCTCTGGAGTCCATGCAGGGGGAAAAAAAGCGGGGGCCTCAACTCGAGTTTTGATTTGGGGGCCTTGGGATCGAGCTCCAGCTCCTTCGCGATGCTGGTGTGACCTCAGGGTCCTCTCTACTTTGTGGACTGTTGGTTTTTTTTTGCGGGCCCGTTCGTTCGACTTCCATCAAGCAAAGTCGAGGCTCTCCTGGACATGTTTCGGGGGCTCACGGAATTGCTTCTGCATGCCAGTGCCGGGGAATCGGGCCCTCATCTCGCTTGGAGGGGGAAGGGGAAAAGATAGTCTCATGTTTTTTTCTCTCGACTTGCGGCTGCGGGGACCAGGGGTTTGCTATTCTCGACTTACGGCGGCGGGGGGGTGGGGGGGGAATGGCCCTTCAACCCTCGTGTGGTTTCAAACGAAATGTTCAGGGACTGCTGTCCAAGTTGTATTTACGAGGGAAACCTCAGACCGTCTCTTTCGAGGCTTGGCAGGCAAACAAAAGGAACGCTTCTCGAGGTGGTTGTGCGTGATGTGGGAGAGAGAGAGAAGGAGAAGGGGAGACCCAGGGTTCCCTTCCAGTAAGCCCAGGATACTGGGAGTCTGTCAATGTCAAGAGGAGTCAGGGCTCGTCAAATTTTGAAGCAGTGAGCTCTGCGTGCCTCTCGAGGTGTCAGAGGCATGTGAGGCATTCCGTCGAAAGGAGTCGGGGACCTAGGGCTTTCTCTAGGGACTCCACAGGTGGTGCAGACATCCCTTCACCTTGTGAGATGAAAGACTAGACTGTATTCAAGCCACTGCAAGGAAACCCGGCCTCCTTTCGAGTCAGGGCTTCTCGGTGTATATGCCCATTGAGGCAGCAATCTCAGGGTCCCTCCCTCATACCTATTGCTGAGAGAAGCCTCCTCTTGAGGGGCTTGTGGAAAGGTGGCCTACGTCTTGAGTCTAAGCCAGGGAATCAGCTCTCATCTCGAGGCAATTTGGGGTACACGGAGCAGTCCTCGAGTTGCTCTGCTGAACTTGGTACTCCTCTAGACTTGGCCCGTTGTTCTCGGGGAACCTCTGGAGTTGCCTAAAGGGAGTCAAGCCTCAGGTCGTGTTTGATGGGGAACGGGGGATGGCTCTGGAGTCAATGCAGGGGAAGCGGGCCTCATCTCGAGTTGATTTGGGGCCCATGGAGCTCCTTCGCGATGCTGGTGTGACCTCAGGGTCCCTCTCTACTTGTGACAGTGTTTTTGCGGACTGTCTCGACATCCATCAAGCAAGTCGAGGCTCCTGACATGTTTCAGGGGGCTCACGGAATTGCTCTGCATGCAGTGCAGGGGAATCGGGCCTCATCTCCTCATCTCGCTTGGAGGGGGAAGTCTCATGGTTTTTCTCGAGTTGCGGCGGGGACCTGGGGTACATTCTCGACTTACGGCGGGGATGGCCCTTCAACCCTCGTGTTTGTTCAACGAAGTCAGGACTCCTGTCGAGTTACGAGGGACACCTCAGGAGTCTCTTCGAGGCTTGGCAGGGCAAAAGGGACGCTTCTCGAGGTGAGTCGGGAGACCCAGGGTCCCTTTCCAGTAGCCACAGGGATACTGGGATTCCTGTCAATGTTCAAGAGGAGTCAGGCTCCGTCAAATTTTGAAGCAGTGAGCTCTGCGTGCCTCTCGAGGTGTCAGAGGCATGTGAGGCATTCCGTCGAAAGGAGTCGGGGACCTAGGGCTTTCTCTAGGGACTCCACAGGTGGTGCAGACATCCCTTCACCTTGTGAGATGAAAGACTAGACTGTATTCAAGCCACTGCAAGGAAACCCGGCCTCCTTTCGAGTCAGGGCTTCTCGGTGTATATGCCCATTGAGGCAGCAATCTCAGGGTCCCTCCCTCATACCTATTGCTGAGAGAAGCCTCCTCTTGAGGGGCTTGTGGAAAGGTGGCCTACGTCTTGAGTCTAAGCCAGGGAATCAGCTCTCATCTCGAGGCAATTTGGGGTACACGGAGCAGTCCTCGAGTTGCTCTGCTGAACTTGGTACTCCTCTAGACTTGGCCCGTTGTTCTCGGGGAACCTCTGGAGTTGCCTAAAGGGAGTCAAGCCTCAGGTCGTGTTTGATGGGGAACGGGGGATGGCTCTGGAGTCAATGCAGGGGAAGCGGGCCTCATCTCGAGTTGATTTGGGGCCCATGGAGCTCCTTCGCGATGCTGGTGTGACCTCAGGGTCCCTCTCTACTTGTGACAGTGTTTTTGCGGACTGTCTCGACATCCATCAAGCAAGTCGAGGCTCCTGACATGTTTCAGGGGGCTCACGGAATTGCTCTGCATGCAGTGCAGGGGAATCGGGCCTCATCTCGCTTGGAGGGGGAAGTCTCATGGTTTTTCTCGAGTTGCGGCGGGGACCTGGGGTACATTCTCGACTTACGGCGGGGATGGCCCTTCAACCCTCGTGTTTGTTCAACGAAAGTCAGGACTCCTGTCGAGTTACGAGGGACACCTCAGGAGTCTCTTCGAGGCTTGGCAGGGCAAAAGGACGCTTCTCGAGGTGAGTCGGGAGACCCAGGGTCCCTTTCCAGTAGCCACAGGGATACTGGGATTCCTGTCAATGTTCAAGAGGAGTCAGGCTCCGTCAAATTTTGAAGCAGTGAGCTCTGCGTGCCTCTCGAGGTGTCAGAGGCATGTGAGGCATTCCGTCGAAAGGAGGAGTCGGGGACCTAGGGCTTTCTCTAGGGACTCCACAGGTGGTGCAGACATCCCTTCAGCTGTGAGATGAAAGACTAGACTGTATTCAAGCCACTGCAAGGAAACCCGGCCTCCTTTCGAGTCAGGGCTTCTCGGTGTATATGCCCATTGAGGCAGCAATCTCAGGGTCCCTCCCTCATACCTATTGCTGAGAGAAGCCTCCTCTTGAGGGGCTTGTGGAAAGGTGGCCTACGTCTTGAGTCTAAGCCAGGGAATCAGCTCTCATCTCGAGGCAATTTGGGGTACACGGAGCAGTCCTCGAGTTGCTCTGCTGAACTGGTACTCCTCTAGACTTGGCCCGTTGTTCTCGGGGAACCTCTGGAGTTGCCTAAAGGGAGTCAAGCCTCAGGTCGTGTTTGATGGGGAACGGGGGATGGCTCTGGAGTCAATGCAGGGGAAGCGGGCCTCATCTCGAGTTGATTTGGGGCCCATGGAGCTCCTTCGCGATGCTGGTGTGACCTCAGGGTCCCTCTCTACTTGTGACAGTGTTTTTGCGGACTGTCTCGACATCCATCAAGCAAGTCGAGGCTCCTGACATGTTTCAGGGGGCTCACGGAATTGCTCTGCATGCAGTGCAGGGGAATCGGGCCTCATCTCGCTTGGAGGGGGAAGTCTCATGGTTTTTCTCGAGTTGCGGCGGGGACCTGGGGTACATTCTCGACTTACGGCGGGGATGGCCCTTCAACCCTCGTGTTTGTTCAACGAAGTCAGGACTCCTGTCGAGTTACGAGGGACACCTCAGGAGTCTCTTCGAGGCTTGGCAGGGCAAAAGGGACGCTTCTCGAGGTGAGTCGGGAGACCCAGGGTCCCTTTCCAGTAGCCACAGGGATACTGGGATTCCTGTCAATGTTCAAGAGGAGTCAGGCTCCGTCAAATTTTGAAGCAGTGAGCTCTGCGTGCCTCTCGAGGTGTCAGAGGCATGTGAGGCATTCCGTCGAAAGGAGTCGGGGACCTAGGGCTTTCTCTAGGGACTCCACAGGTGGTGCAGACATCCCTTCACCTTGTGAGATGAAAGACTAGACTGTATTCAAGCCACTGCAAGGAAACCCGGCCTCCTTTCGAGTCAGGGCTTCTCGGTGTATATGCCCATTGAGGCAGCAATCTCAGGGTCCCTCCCTCATACCTATTGCTGAGAGAAGCCTCCTCTTGAGGGGCTTGTGGAAAGGTGGCCTACGTCTTGAGTCTAAGCCAGGGAATCAGCTCTCATCTCGAGGCAATTTGGGGGTACACGGAGCAGTCCTCGAGTTGCTCTGCTGAACTTGGTACTCCTCTAGACTTGGCCCGTTGTTCTCGGGGAACCTCTGGAGTTGCCTAAAGGGAGTCAAGCCTCAGGTCGTGTTTGATGGGGAACGGGGGATGGCTCTGGAGTCAATGCAGGGGAAGCGGGCCTCATCTCGAGTTGATTTGGGGCCCATGGAGCTCCTTCGCGATGCTGGTGTGACCTCAGGGTCCCTCTCTACTTGTGACAGTGTTTTTGCGGACTGTCTCGACATCCATCAAGCAAGTCGAGGCTCCTGACATGTTTCAGGGGGCTCACGGAATTGCTCTGCATGCAGTGCAGGGGAATCGGGCCTCATCTCGCTTGGAGGGGGAAGTCTCATGGTTTTTCTCGAGTTGCGGCGGGGACCTGGGGTACATTCTCGACTTACGGCGGGGATGGCCCTTCAACCCTCGTGTTTGTTCAACGAAGTCAGGACCTGTCGAGTTTACGAGGGACACCTCAGGAGTCTCTTCGAGGCTTGGCAGGGCAAAAGGGACGCTTCTCGAGGTGAGTCGGGAGACCCAGGGTCCCTTTCCAGTAGCCACAGGGATACTGGGATTCCTGTCAATGTTCAAGAGGAGTCAGGCTCCGTCAAATTTTGAAGCAGTGAGCTCTGCGTGCCTCTCGAGGTGTCAGAGGCATGTGAGGCATTCCGTCGAAAGGAGTCGTGGGCCTAGGGCTTTTCTCTAGGGGACTCACAGGTGGTGCAGACATCCCTTCAGTTGTGAGATAGAAAGAACTTAGGGACGTATTCATAGGCCACTGCCAAGGCACATAGCCGGGGCCCTCCGTTCGAGTCTGGGTCCTTCTCGGGTTGTAGTGATGCCCATTGAGGCCAAGACGCAATTGCCTCAGGGGTCCCTCCCCCGAAAACTATGGCTGAGAGCAGGCATTCTCGTGAGTTGAGCTGGGCTTGTGGTAACAATGTGGAAAGGTTTTGCCTAAGTCTTCTTGAGTCTAAAGTCCCAGGGGAATCAGCTGTGTCTCGCATCTCGCGGGCAAAATTTGGGGTAGGTATACGTTACACGGAAGCAGTCTCTCGGAGGTTTGCTCTGCCTGAACTTGGTGACTGCTCTCTAGAGATTTGGGGCCCGTTTGTTCTTTCGGGCGATAATAGCCTTCTGGAGTTGCCTAATGGGAAAAAAGATCTAGCCTCTGGGTAGTGTTTGGGTGTTTGGTGGGGGAACGAGCTGGGATGGCGTCGGGAGGGGTCTCAATATAGCAGGGGAATTGGAAAGCGGGGGGGGCGCTCCATCTAGTAGTTGTGGTTGATTTGTGAGAGGCCTCGCCTAGTGGGACGTTCCTTCGCGATGAGCTTTGCTCTGGGTGGTGTGTAGCATCTCAGGCGACCCTTTATCACCTTCTTTCGACGTCTTGTTGACAGTGTTTTTTTTTTTTTGGTGACACAGTGTTTTTTGCGGACTGTCTCGGGCCATGCCAACGATCAGCAAGTCGAGGCTCCTGGACCCTGACATGTTTTCAGGGGCTCACGAGGAAATTGGCTCTGCATGCAGTGACAGGGCGTAATCGTGGCCTCTAAGTTTTCGCGCGTGGAGGGGGAAGGTCTCATGGTTTTTTTTCGAGATTTGCGGCGGGGGAGGACATGGGGTTACATCCTCGACTTTACGGCGGGGGATGGGGGGGGGGGGGGGGGATGGCCCTTCAAACCTCGTGTTGGTTCAACGAAGTCAGGACTCTGCTCGAGTTAAGTGTTACGAGGGACAACCTCAGGAGTCTCTTTCGAGGCTTGGCAGGGCAAAAAAAAAGAGGAAACGGCTTCTCGAGGTGAGTCGTCGGGAGACCCAGGGTCCTTTCCAAGTAGCCACAGGGATACTGGGATTCCTGTCAATGTTCAAGAGATACTAGTCAGGCTCTCGTCAAATAATTTTGAAGCAGTGAGCTCTAGCGCAGAGGAGCTCTGCGTGCGTGCCTCTCGAGGTGTGTCAGAGGCATGTGAGGGCCTTTCCGTCGAAAGGAGTCGGGGGGACCTAGGGCTTTCTCTGTTTCTAGGGACCTCCACAGGTGGTGCAGAACTAGTTCCCTTCAGCTTGTGAGATGAATAAAAAAGTACTAGGGGGACTGTATTGTCAAGCCACTACTGACGCACAAGGAAAGCCTGGCCCTCTTTCGAGTCAGGGCTTACTCTCCGGTGTATATGGCCCATTGAGGCAGCAAAATCTTCATGGCCGTTTATATTACCTCCCGTCATAAACCATACCTATTGCTGCGGAGTGAGAGCCTCTTCTAGAGGGGATTGAGGAGGCTTGTGGAAAGGTGTTGGCCTACGTCTTGAGTCTAAAGCCTTTACTGAGGGAAATTCAGCTCTCTTCCCTATCTCGAGGCAATTTGGGGTACACAACTACCAACAACACAAACGGAGCACAGTCCCCCTCGAGTTGCTCTGTCTTCTGAACTTTGGGTCGACTTCCTCTGCTAAGACTCTTGGGCCCCGTTGATGTCTCTTCTCGGGGAACCTCTGGAGTTGACTGGCCTAAAGGGACTTGTCAGGTCAAGCCTCAGGTTTCGTGTTGTTTGATTGGGGAACAGGGGGTGGGGGGGGGGGGGGATGGCATCTGGAGTCAATGCAGGGGGAAGGCGGGGGAATGCGGGACACGGGGGGGGCATCTGGGTCAGAATGCAGGGGGAAGCAGGGTCCTCATCTCGAGTCTGTTTTGAGTTAGATTATTTGGGGCCCATGGAGCTCCTTCGCGATATGCTGGTGTGACCTCAGGGTCCCTCTCCTACTTGTGACAGTGGGTTTTTTGCGGACTGTCTCGGTCATCCATCAAGCAAGTCGGATGGGACTCCAGTGACATGTTTCAGGGGGGCTCACGGAATTGCTCTGCATGCAGTGCCGACGGGAGAATCGGGCCTCATCTCGCTTGGAAGGGGGAATGTTGTCTCTATAATGGTTTTTCTCGAGTTGATGCGGCGGGGACAACCGGGGGACCTGGGGTTTTTTTGTACATTCTCGACTTACGGCGGGGATGGTGGCCCTTCCACACAAAAAGACAAAAAAAAAAAAAGGCTTCAAAAAGCCCGGTGTTGTGTTCAACGACAACGGTAAGTCAGACTCCCTGTTCGAGTTAACGGGGACACCTCAGGAGTCTCACTTCGAGGCTTGGCAGGGCAAAAGGATAATGCTCTCGAGGTGTGTCGGGAGAAAAAAACCCAGGTCCCGTCCAGGGTTTTTTTCCCTTTCCTTTCCATTCCAGTAGCCACAGGGATACTGGGATTTTTCCTGTCAATCAAAATGTATCAAGAGGAGTGCAGGCTCCGTCAAATTTTGAAGCAGTGAGCTTTTCTCCTGCGGTGCCTCTCGAGGTGTCAGAGGCATGTGAGGCATTCCGGCGAAAGGTGAGTCGGGGGGAGTCGGGGGGGACCTAGGGCTCTTTCTCTAGGGACACTTCCACAGGTGGTGGCAGACATCCCTTCAGCTTGTGAGATGAAAGACGAATGAATAGACTAGACTGTATTCAAGCCACTGCAAGGGAAAGCCGGCCCGTCCTTGCGAGTTTTACGAGTGTCAGGGACCCTTCTCTCGGTGTATATGCCCATTGTGAGGGCAGCCAGCATCTCTCAGGGTCCCTCCTCATACCTACTTGCTGATGAGGGAGAAGCCTCCTCCTGCTGAGGTGGCTTGTGGAAACTTGGTGGAAAGGAAAAAGGGTGTGGGCTAATTGTCTTGAGTCTAGATAGGCCAGGGTATCAGAGCTCTCATCTCGAGGCAATTTGGGGTACAGCACGGACTTAGCAGTCCTCGAGTTTGCTCTGCTGAAACTTGGTACTCCGCTCTAGACTTGGCCCGTTGTTCTCGGGGAACCTCTGGAGTTGCCTAAAGGGAGTCAAGATGCCTCAGGGGTCGTGTTTGATGGGGAATTCGGGGGGGGTGATGGCTCTGGTAGTCCAATTGCAGGGGAGAAGTGGGAACGGCGGGCCTCATCTCGAGTTGATTTGGGGCCCATGGAGCTCCTTCGCGATGCTGGTGTGTGACCTCAGGGTCCCTCTCTTACTACTTGTGACAGTGTTTTTGCGGGGGACTGTCTCGGACATCCATCAAGCAAAGTCGAGGCTCCTGACATGTTTTCAGGGGGGGCTCACGGGAGAATTGCTCTGCATGCAGTGCAGGGGAAATCGGGCCTCATCTCGCGTGGAGGGGGAAGAAAAACAAAGTCTCATGGTTTTTTTTTGTCGTAGTTGCGGCGGGGACCTGGGGTACATTCTCGACTTACGGCGGGGATGGATTGGCCTTCAACCATCGTGTTGGTTCAACGAAGTCAGGACTCCTGTCGTAGTTACGAGGGGACACCTCAGGAGTCTCTCGAGCTCTTGGCAGGGCATAAAAAAGGAGTAACGCTTCTCGAGGTGCGTCGGGAGACCCAGGGTCCCTTTCCAGTAGCCACAGGGATACTGGGATTCCTGTCAATGTTCAAGAGGGGAGTCAGGGCTCCGTCATAAGATTTTGAAAAAAGCAGTGAGCTGAGCTCTGCGGGTGCCCTCTCGAGGTTGGACAGAGGCATGTGAGGCATTCCGTCGAAAGGAGTGCGGGGCGGACATAGGGCTTTCTCTAGGGACTCCACAGGTGGTGCAGAACATCCCTTCTAGCTTGTGAGATGAAGACTAGACTGTATACCAAGCCACTGCAAGGACAAAGGAATGCCGGCCTCCTTTCGAGTCAGGGCTCTTCTCGGTGTATGTGTATGACCCATTGACGGCAGCAAATCTCAGGGTCCCTCCATCATACCTATTTGCTGAGAGCAGCCTGTCCTCTTGAGGGGCATTGCGCTGGGGAAAGGTGGCCTACGTCTTGAGTCTAAGCCAGGGAATCAGCTCTCACATCTCGAGGCAGATTTGGGGTTCACGGAGCAGCAGTCCTCGAGTTTGCTCTGCTGAACTTGGTACTTCCTCTAGACTTGGCCCGTTGTTCTCGGGGGAACCTCTGGAGTTGCCTAAAGGGAGTCAAGGCCTCAGGTCGTGTTTGATGGGGAACGGGGAACGGCTCTGGAGTCAATGCAGGGGAAGCGGGGGCCTCATCTCGAGTTGATTTGGGGCCCATGGAGCTCCTTCGCGATGCTGGTGTGACACTCAGGGGTCCTCTCTACTTGTGACAGTGTTTTTGCGGACTGTCTCGACATCCATCAACGCAAGTCGAGGCTCCTGACCACTGTTTCAGGGGGCTCACGCTGGAATTGCTCTGCATGCAGTGCAGGGGAATCGGCCTCATCTCGCTTGGAGGGGGTAAAGTCTCTCGCATTGGTTTTTTCTCGAGTTGCGGCGGGGACCCTGGGGTACATTCTCGACTTACGGCGGGGATGGCCCTTGCAACCCTCGTGTTTGTTCACGAAGTCAGGACTGTCCTGTCGAGTTACGAGGGACACCTCAGGAGTCTCTTCGAGGCTTGGCAGGGCAAAAGGAGACGCTATTGGGTACGAGGTTGATGTCGGCTGAGACCCGGGGTCCCTTTCCAGTAGCCACAGGGATACAGGGATTCCTGTCAATGTTCAAGAGGAGAGGGTCAGGCTCCGTCAAATTTGAAGCAGTGAGCTCTGCGTGGCCTTCTCGAGGTCGGTCAGAGGCATGTGAGGCATTCGTCGAAAGGGAGTCGGGGACTAGGGCTTTCTCTCTAGGGACTCACAGGTGGTGCAGACATCCCTTCAGCTTGTGAGATGGTGAAAGACTAGACTGTATTCAAGCCACTGCAAGGAAAAGCCGGCCCTCCTTTCGAGTCAGGGCTTCTCGGTGTATAATGCCCATTGAGGCTGCAATTCAGGGTCCCTCCCTCATACCTATTGCAAGGTGTGTTCTGTTTTCTGAGAGGAAGCCTCCTCTTGAGGGGCTTGTGGAAAGGTGGGCTACGTCATGAGTCTACGCCAGGGAGTCAGCTTCATCTCGCGAAGAAAAAAATTGGGGGGTAAACGGAGCAGACTTCCCTCGAGTTTGATCAGCTGAGCTTGGTACGCCTCTCGGACTTTTGGCCCGTTCTTGTCTTTCGGGGAACCTCTGTGAATAGGTTGCCTAAATGTAAAGTCAATCCATCAGGACTCATTTGATGGGGAACGGGTAGGATGGCTCTGGAGTCAATGCAGGCGGAAGAGCAGGGCCTCATCTCGATTTGATTTGGGGCCCATGCGAGCTCGAGCGCTTTTGTGAGCAAGGATGGGTTGGCTGGGGTGGTGCACCTCATGAGTCCCCTCTCTACCTTGTGACAGTTGTTTTTAACTGCCTGTCTAGACATCCATCAAGCAAGTCGAGGCTCCTGACATATTTCAGGGGGCTCACGGAATTGCTCCTGCATGCAGTGCAAGAAAATCGGGCTTCATCTCCGCTTGGAGGGGGAAGTCTCCTGGTTTTTCTCGAGTTGCGGCGGGGAACTGGGGTACATTCTCGACTTTACGGCGGATGGCCTTCAAACCTCGATTTGTTCAACAAGTCAGGAGGTCCTGTCGAGTTTACGAGGACACTCAGGAGTCTCTTCGAGGCTTGGCAGGGCAAAAGGAACGCTTCTCAGGTAGTCGGTAGACCCAGGTTCCCTTTTCCATAGCCACAGGGAAACTGGGATTCCTGTCAATGTTCAGAGGATCAGGGCTCCGTCAAAATTTTTGAAGCAGTGAGTTCTGCGTGCTTCTCGAGGTGGCAGAGGCATGTGAGGCATTCCTCCGAAAGGAACGGGGACCTAGGCTTACTCTAGGGGACTCCACAGGTGGTGCAGACATCCACATCCCTTCACCTTGAGAGATGAAAGACTAGACTGTATTCAAGCCACTGCAAGGAAAGCCGGCCTCCTTTCGAGTCAGGGCTTCTCGGTGTATATGCCCATTGAGGCAGCAATCTCAGGGTCCCTCCCTCATACCTATTGCTGAGAGAAGCCTCCTCTTGAGGGGCTTGTGGAAAGGTGGCCTACGTCTTGAGTCTAAGCCAGGGAATCAGCTCTCATCTCGAGGCAATTTGGGGTACACGGAGCAGTCCTCGAGTTGCTCTGCTGAACTTGGTACTCCTCTAGACTTGGCCCGTTGTTCTCGGGGAACCTCTGGAGTTGCCTAAAGGGAGTCAAGCCTCAGGTCGTGTTTGATGGGGAACGGGGGATGGCTCTGGAGTCAATGCAGGGGAAGCGGGCCTCATCTCGAGTTGATTTGGGGCCCATGGAGCTCCTTCGCGATGCTGGTGTGACCTCAGGGTCCCTCTCTACTTGTGACAGTGTTTTTGCGGACTGTCTCGACATCCATCAAGCAAGTCGAGGCTCCTGACATGTTTCAGGGGGCTCACGGAATTGCTCTGCATGCAGTGCAGGGGAATCGGGCCTCATCTCGCTTGGAGGGGGAAGTCTCATGGTTTTTCTCGAGTTGCGGCGGGGACCTGGGGTACATTCTCGACTTACGGCGGGGATGGCCCTTCAACCCTCGTGTTTGTTCAACGAAGTCAGGACTCCTGTCGAGTTACGAGGGACACCTCAGGAGTCTCTTCGAGGCTTGGCAGGGCAAAAGGGACGCTTCTCGAGGTGAGTCGGGAGACCCAGGGTCCCTTTCCAGTAGCCACAGGGATACTGGGATTCCTGTCAATGTTCAAGAGGAGTCAGGCTCCGTCAAATTTTGAAGCAGTGAGCTCTGCGTGCCTCTCGAGGTGTCAGAGGCATGTGAGGCATTCCGTCGAAAGGAGTCGGGGACCTAGGGCTTTCTCTAGGGACTCCACAGGTGGTGCAGACATCCCTTCACCTTGTGAGATGAAAGACTAGACTGTATTCAAGCCACTGCAAGGAAACCCGGCCTCCTTTCGAGTCAGGGCTTCTCGGTGTATATGCCCATTGAGGCAGCAATCTCAGGGTCCCTCCCTCATACCTATTGCTGAGAGAAGCCTCCTCTTGAGGGGCTTGTGGAAAGGTGGCCTACGTCTTGAGTCTAAGCCAGGGAATCAGCTCTCATCTCGAGGCAATTTGGGGTACACGGAGCAGTCCTCGAGTTGCTCTGCTGAACTTGGTACTCTCTAGACTTGGCCCGTTGTTCTCGGGGAACCTCTGGAGTTGCCTAAAGGGAGTCAAGCCTCAGGTCGTGTTTGATGGGGAACGGGGGATGGCTCTGGAGTCAATGCAGGGGAAGCGGGCCTCATCTCGAGTTGATTTGGGGCCCATGGAGCTCCTTCGCGATGCTGGTGTGACCTCAGGGTCCCTCTCTACTTGTGACAGTGTTTTTGCGGACTGTCTCGACATCCATCAAGCAAGTCGAGGCTCCTGACATGTTTCAGGGGGCTCACGGAATTGCTCTGCAGTGCAGTGCATGGGGAATCGGGCCTCATCCCCTCCGCTTGGATGGGGAAGTCCTCATTGTTTTTTCTCGAGTTGCGGCGGGACCTGGGTACATTCTCGACTTTACGGCGGGGATGGCCCCTTCAACCCTCGTTTTGTTTCAAAACGAAGTCAGAGTCCTGTCGAGTACGAGGGACACCTCAGGTGTCTCTTCGAGACTTGGCAGGGCAAAAGGGACGCTGTCTCGAGGTGAGCCGGGAGACCCAGGGTCCCTTTCCAGTAGCCACAGGGATACTGGGATTTCCTGTCAATGTTCAAGAGGAGTCAACGCTCCTCAAATTTTGAAGCAGTGATCTCAGCGTAGCTTCTCTGAGGTGGCCAAGCAGGCATTGTGAGGCATTCAGTTTAAAGGATGTCGGGGGCCTAGGGCTTTCTGTCTAGGGACTCAACTCCACAGGTGGTGCAGACATCCCTTCACCTTGTGAGATGAAAGACTAGACTGTATTCAAGCCAACTGCAAGGGGGGAAAGGAAACCCGGCCCTCCTTTCGAGTCAGGGCTTCTCGGTTTTTGTATATATGACCCATTGAGGCAGAGCAATCTCAGGGTCCCTCCCTTCATACCTATTGCTGAGGAGAAGCCTCTCCTCTCTGAAGAGGGCTGTGTTTGGGAAAGGTGGCCTACCCTAGGTCTTGAGTCTATTAAGCCAGGGAATCAGCTCTCATCTCGAGGCAATTTGGGGTTACGCGGAGCAGACAGAGGATGCAGTCCTCTCGAGTTGCTCTGCTGAACTAGGGTACTCCTCTAGACTTGGCACGTTGTTTCTCGGGGAACCTCTGGAGTTGCCTGAAAGGGAGTGTTCAAGCATAAGGTACCGTCGTCTTTGATGTGGCGAAAGACGTAGGTGGATAGCTCTGGATTCATATGCAGGGAGGGAAGCGGGGATCAAGTCTCGAGAGTTGATTTGGCGGCCCTATGGAGGGCTGCTTCCGACAATTGCTGGTGTAGGACCTAAGAGTACCACTCGTGACTTGTGACAGAGAGTTTTTGACGAGACGGTCTCGAACATCACATCATAGCTCAGTCGTCGGCTACCTGACATGTTTCAGGGGGTTCACGGAATGATCTGCATGCA
>JAJLRB010001679.1:0-77266 GCA_020976825.1 Odocoileus hemionus
TGCATGCAGTGCAGGGGAATCGGGCCTCATCTCGCTTGGAGGGGGAAGTCTCATGGTTTTTCTCGAGTTGCGGCGGGGACCTGGGGTACATTCTCGACTTACGGCGGGGATGGCCCTTCAACCCTCGTGTTGGTTCAACGAAGTCAGGACTCCTGTCGAGTTACGAGGGACACCTCAGGAGTCTCTTCGAGGCTTGGCAGGGCAAAAGGAACGCTTCTCGAGGTGAGTCGGGAGACCCAGGGTCCCTTTCCAGTAGCCACAGGGATACTGGGATTCCTGTCAATGTTCAAGAGGAGTCAGGCTCCGTCAAATTTTGAAGCAGTGAGCTCTGCGTGCCTCTCGAGGTGTCAGAGGCATGTGAGGCATTCCGTCGAAAGGAGTCGGGGGCCTAGGGCTTTCTCTAGGGACTCCACAGGTGGTGCAGACATCCCTTCAGCTTGTGAGATGAAAGACTAGACTGTATTCAAGCCACTGCAAGGAAAGCCGGCCTCCTTTCGAGTCAGGGCTTCTCGGTGTATATGCCCATTGAGGCAGCAATCTCAGGGTCCCTCCCTCATACCTATTGCTGAGAGAAGCCTCCTCTTGAGGGGCTTGTGGAAAGGTGGCCTACGTCTTGAGTCTAAGCCAGGGAATCAGCTCTCATCTCGAGGCAATTTGGGGTACACGGAGCAGTCCTCGAGTTGCTCTGCTGAACTTGGTACTCCTCTAGACTTGGCCCGTTGTTCTCGGGGAACCTCTGGAGTTGCCTAAAGGGAGTCAAGCCTCAGGTCGTGTTTGATGGGGAACGGGGGATGGCTCTGGAGTCAATGCAGGGGAAGCGGGCCTCATCTCGAGTTGATTTGGGGCCCATGGAGCTCCTTCGCGATGCTGGTGTGACCTCAGGGTCCCTCTCTACTTGTGACAGTGTTTTTGCGGACTGTCTCGACATCCATCAAGCAAGTCGAGGCTCCTGACATGTTTCAGGGGGCTCACGGAATTGCTCTGCATGCAGTGCAGGGGAATCGGGCCTCATCTCGCTTGGAGGGGGAAGTCTCATGGTTTTTCTCGAGTTGCGGCGGGGACCTGGGGTACATTCTCGACTTACGGCGGGGATGGCCCTTCAACCCTCGTGTTGGTTCAACGAAGTCAGGACTCCTGTCGAGTTACGAGGGACACCTCAGGAGTCTCTTCGAGGCTTGGCAGGGCAAAAGGAACGCTTCTCGAGGTGAGTCGGGAGACCCAGGGTCCCTTTCCAGTAGCCACAGGGATACTGGGATTCCTGTCAATGTTCAAGAGGAGTCAGGCTCCGTCAAATTTTGAAGCAGTGAGCTCTGCGTGCCTCTCGAGGTGTCAGAGGCATGTGAGGCATTCCGTCGAAAGGAGTCGGGGACCTAGGGCTTTCTCTAGGGACTCCACAGGTGGTGCAGACATCCCTTCAGCTTGTGAGATGAAAGACTAGACTGTATTCAAGCCACTGCAAGGAAAGCCGGCCTCCTTTCGAGTCAGGGCTTCTCGGTGTATATGCCCATTGAGGCAGCAATCTCAGGGTCCCTCCCTCATACCTATTGCTGAGAGAAGCCTCCTCTTGAGGGGCTTGTGGAAAGGTGGCCTACGTCTTGAGTCTAAGCCAGGGAATCAGCTCTCATCTCGAGGCAATTTGGGGTACACGGAGCAGTCCTCGAGTTGCTCTGCTGAACTTGGTACTCCTCTAGACTTGGCCCGTTGTTCTCGGGGAACCTCTGGAGTTGCCTAAAGGGAGTCAAGCCTCAGGTCGTGTTTGATGGGGAACGGGGGATGGCTCTGGAGTCAATGCAGGGGAAGCGGGCCTCATCTCGAGTTGATTTGGGGCCCATGGAGCTCCTTCGCGATGCTGGTGTGACCTCAGGGTCCCTCTCTACTTGTGACAGTGTTTTTGCGGACTGTCTCGACATCCATCAAGCAAGTCGAGGCTCCTGACATGTTTCAGGGGGCTCACGGAATTGCTCTGCATGCAGTGCAGGGGAATCGGGCCTCATCTCGCTTGGAGGGGGAAGTCTCATGGTTTTTCTCGAGTTGCGGCGGGGACCTGGGGTACATTCTCGACTTACGGCGGGGATGGCCCTTCAACCCTCGTGTTGGTTCAACGAAGTCAGGACTCCTGTCGAGTTACGAGGGACACCTCAGGAGTCTCTTCGAGGCTTGGCAGGGCAAAAGGAACGCTTCTCGAGGTGAGTCGGGAGACCCAGGGTCCCTTTCCAGTAGCCACAGGGATACTGGGATTCCTGTCAATGTTCAAGAGGAGTCAGGCTCCGTCAAATTTTGAAGCAGTGAGCTCTGCGTGCCTCTCGAGGTGTCAGAGGCATGTGAGGCATTCCGTCGAAAGGAGTCGGGGGCCTAGGGCTTTCTCTAGGGACTCCACAGGTGGTGCAGACATCCCTTCAGCTTGTGAGATGAAAGACTAGACTGTATTCAAGCCACTGCAAGGAAAGCCGGCCTCCTTTCGAGTCAGGGCTTCTCGGTGTATATGCCCATTGAGGCAGCAATCTCAGGGTCCCTCCTCATACCTATTGCTGAGAGAAGCCTCCTCTTGAGGGGCTTGTGGAAAGGTGGCCTACGTCTTGAGTCTAAGCCAGGGAATCAGCTCTCATCTCGAGGCAATTTGGGGTACACGGAGCAGTCCTCGAGTTGCTCTGCTGAACTTGGTACTCCTCTAGACTTGGCCCGTTGTTCTCGGGGAACCTCTGGAGTTGCCTAAAGGGAGTCAAGCCTCAGGTCGTGTTTGATGGGGAACGGGGGATGGCTCTGGAGTCAATGCAGGGGAAGCGGGCCTCATCTCGAGTTGATTTGGGGCCCATGGAGCTCCTTCGCGATGCTGGTGTGACCTCAGGGTCCCTCTCTACTTGTGACAGTGTTTTTGCGGACTGTCTCGACATCCATCAAGCAAGTCGAGGCTCCTGACATGTTTCAGGGGGCTCACGGAATTGCTCTGCATGCAGTGCAGGGGAATCGGGCCTCATCTCGCTTGGAGGGGGAAGTCTCATGGTTTTTCTCGAGTTGCGGCGGGGACCTGGGGTACATTCTCGACTTACGGCGGGGATGGCCCTTCAACCCTCGTGTTGGTTCAACGAAGTCAGGACTCCTGTCGAGTTACGAGGGACACCTCAGGAGTCTCTTCGAGGCTTGGCAGGGCAAAAGGAACGCTTCTCGAGGTGAGTCGGGAGACCCAGGGTCCCTTTCCAGTAGCCACAGGGATACTGGGATTCCTGTCAATGTTCAAGAGGAGTCAGGCTCCGTCAAATTTTGAAGCAGTGAGCTCTGCGTGCCTCTCGAGGTGTCAGAGGCATGTGAGGCATTCCGTCGAAAGGAGTCGGGGACCTAGGGCTTTCTCTAGGGACTCCACAGGTGGTGCAGACATCCCTTCAGCTTGTGAGATGAAAGACTAGACTGTATTCAAGCCACTGCAAGGAAAGCCGGCCTCCTTTCGAGTCAGGGCTTCTCGGTGTATATGCCCATTGAGGCAGCAATCTCAGGGTCCCTCCCTCATACCTATTGCTGAGAGAAGCCTCCTCTTGAGGGGCTTGTGGAAAGGTGGCCTACGTCTTGAGTCTAAGCCAGGGAATCAGCTCTCATCTCGAGGCAATTTGGGGTACACGGAGCAGTCCTCGAGTTGCTCTGCTGAACTTGGTACTCCTCTAGACTTGGCCCGTTGTTCTCGGGGAACCTCTGGAGTTGCCTAAAGGGAGTCAAGCCTCAGGTCGTGTTTGATGGGGAACGGGGGATGGCTCTGGAGTCAATGCAGGGGAAGCGGGCCTCATCTCGAGTTGATTTGGGGCCCATGGAGCTCCTTCGCGATGCTGGTGTGACCTCAGGGTCCCTCTCTACTTGTGACAGTGTTTTTGCGGACTGTCTCGACATCCATCAAGCAAGTCGAGGCTCCTGACATGTTTCAGGGGGCTCACGGAATTGCTCTGCATGCAGTGCAGGGGAATCGGGCCTCATCTCGCTTGGAGGGGGAAGTCTCATGGTTTTTCTCGAGTTGCGGCGGGGACCTGGGGTACATTCTCGACTTACGGCGGGGATGGCCCTTCAACCCTCGTGTTGGTTCAACGAAGTCAGGACTCCTGTCGAGTTACGAGGGACACCTCAGGAGTCTCTTCGAGGCTTGGCAGGGCAAAAGGAACGCTTCTCGAGGTGAGTCGGGAGACCCAGGGTCCCTTTCCAGTAGCCACAGGGATACTGGGATTCCTGTCAATGTTCAAGAGGAGTCAGGCTCCGTCAAATTTTGAAGCAGTGAGCTCTGCGTGCCTCTCGAGGTGTCAGAGGCATGTGAGGCATTCCGTCGAAAGGAGTCGGGGCCTAGGGCTTTCTCTAGGGACTCCACAGGTGGTGCAGACATCCCTTCAGCTTGTGAGATGAAAGACTAGACTGTATTCAAGCCACTGCAAGGAAAGCCGGCCTCCTTTCGAGTCAGGGCTTCTCGGTGTATATGCCCATTGAGGCAGCAATCTCAGGGTCCCTCCCTCATACCTATTGCTGAGAGAAGCCTCCTCTTGAGGGGCTTGTGGAAAGTGGCCTACGTCTTGAGTCTAAGCCAGGGAATCAGCTCTCATCTCGAGGCAATTTGGGGTACACGGAGCAGTCCTCGAGTTGCTCTGCTGAACTTGGTACTCCTCTAGACTTGGCCCGTTGTTCTCGGGGAACCTCTGGAGTTGCCTAAAGGGAGTCAAGCCTCAGGTCGTGTTTGATGGGGAACGGGGGATGGCTCTGGAGTCAATGCAGGGGAAGCGGGCCTCATCTCGAGTTGATTTGGGGCCCATGGAGCTCCTTCGCGATGCTGGTGTGACCTCAGGGTCCCTCTCTACTTGTGACAGTGTTTTTGCGGACTGTCTCGACATCCATCAAGCAAGTCGAGGCTCCTGACATGTTTCAGGGGGCTCACGGAATTGCTCTGCATGCAGTGCAGGGGAATCGGGCCTCATCTCGCTTGGAGGGGGAAGTCTCATGGTTTTTCTCGAGTTGCGGCGGGGACCTGGGGTACATTCTCGACTTACGGCGGGGATGGCCCTTCAACCCTCGTGTTGTTCAACGAAGTCAGGACTCCTGTCGAGTTACGAGGGACACCTCAGGAGTCTCTTCGAGGCTTGGCAGGGCAAAAGGAACGCTTCTCGAGGTGAGTCGGGAGACCCAGGGTCCCTTTCCAGTAGCCACAGGGATACTGGGATTCCTGTCAATGTTCAAGAGGAGTCAGGCTCCGTCAAATTTTGAAGCAGTGAGCTCTGCGTGCCTCTCGAGGTGTCAGAGGCATGTGAGGCATTCCGTCGAAAGGAGTCGGGGACCTAGGGCTTTCTCTAGGGACTCCACAGGTGGTGCAGACATCCCTTCAGCTTGTGAGATGAAAGACTAGACTGTATTCAAGCCACTGCAAGGAAAGCCGGCCTCCTTTCGAGTCAGGGCTTCTCGGTGTATATGCCCATTGAGGCAGCAATCTCAGGGTCCCTCCCTCATACCTATTGCTGAGAGAAGCCTCCTCTTGAGGGGCTTGTGGAAAGGTGGCCTACGTCTTGAGTCTAACCAGGGAATCAGCTCTCATCTCGAGGCAATTTGGGGTACACGGAGCAGTCCTCGAGTTGCTCTGCTGAACTTGGTACTCCTCTAGACTTGGCCCGTTGTTCTCGGGGAACCTCTGGAGTTGCCTAAAGGGAGTCAAGCCTCAGGTCGTGTTTGATGGGGAACGGGGGATGGCTCTGGAGTCAATGCAGGGGAAGCGGGCCTCATCTCGAGTTGATTTGGGGCCCATGGAGCTCCTTCGCGATGCTGGTGTGACCTCAGGGTCCCTCTCTACTTGTGACAGTGTTTTTGCGGACTGTCTCGACATCCATCAAGCAAGTCGAGGCTCCTGACATGTTTCAGGGGGCTCACGGAATTGCTCTGCATGCAGTGCAGGGGAATCGGGCCTCATCTCGCTTGGAGGGGGAAGTCTCATGGTTTTTCTCGAGTTGCGGCGGGGACCTGGGGTACATTCTCGACTTACGGCGGGGATGGCCCTTCAACCCTCGTGTTGGTTCAACGAAGTCAGACTCCTGTCGAGTTACGAGGGACACCTCAGGAGTCTCTTCGAGGCTTGGCAGGGCAAAAGGAACGCTTCTCGAGGTGAGTCGGGAGACCCAGGGTCCCTTTCCAGTAGCCACAGGGATACTGGGATTCCTGTCAATGTTCAAGAGGAGTCAGGCTCCGTCAAATTTTGAAGCAGTGAGCTCTGCGTGCCTCTCGAGGTGTCAGAGGCATGTGAGGCATTCCGTCGAAAGGAGTCGGGGACCTAGGGCTTTCTCTAGGGACTCCACAGGTGGTGCAGACATCCCTTCAGCTTGTGAGATGAAAGACTAGACTGTATTCAAGCCACTGCAAGGAAAGCCGGCCTCCTTTCGAGTCAGGGCTTCTCGGTGTATATGCCCATTGAGGCAGCAATCTCAGGGTCCCTCCCTCATACCTATTGCTGAGAGAAGCCTCCTCTTGAGGGGCTTGTGGAAAGGTGGCCTACGTCTTGAGTCTAAGCCAGGGAATCAGCTCTCATCTCGAGGCAATTTGGGGTACACGGAGCAGTCCTCGAGTTGCTCTGCTGAACTTGGTACTCCTCTAGACTTGGCCCGTTGTTCTCGGGGAACCTCTGGAGTTGCCTAAAGGGAGTCAAGCCTCAGGTCGTGTTTGATGGGGAACGGGGGATGGCTCTGGAGTCAATGCAGGGGAAGCGGGCCTCATCTCGAGTTGATTTGGGGCCCATGGAGCTCCTTCGCGATGCTGGTGTGACCTCAGGGTCCCTCTCTACTTGTGACAGTGTTTTTGCGGACTGTCTCGACATCCATCAAGCAAGTCGAGGCTCCTGACATGTTTCAGGGGGCTCACGGAATTGCTCTGCATGCAGTGCAGGGGAATCGGGCCTCATCTCGCTTGGAGGGGGAAGTCTCATGGTTTTTCTCGAGTTGCGGCGGGGACCTGGGGTACATTCTCGACTTACGGCGGGGATGGCCCTTCAACCCTCGTGTTGGTTCAACGAAGTCAGGACTCCTGTCGAGTTACCAGGGACACCTCAGGAGTCTCTTCGAGGCTTGGCAGGGCAAAAGGAACGCTTCTCACGAGTTGAGTCGGGAGACACAGCGAGTCCGCTATCCAGTATCACACAGGGATACTTGCGTGATTCCTGACAATGTTTCAATGAGGAGTCAGCTGGGCTCCGCAAATTCTTGAAGCAAGTGAGCTACTGCGTGCATCACTCGAGGTATTACGACGGCATGTTAGGCAATATCCGTCCGAAAGTAGTCGGGGACCTAGGGCTTTCTTTCCCTTACTAAGGGGACTCACAACTAGGAGTCGTGCACGACAATCCCTTCAGATTGGTGGAGATGAAAGACTAGACTTCATAATCCAACGCCACTGGCAATGAAAGCCGGCCATCCATCTCGAATCAGGGCTTCTTCTCGGTGTATATGCCCCCATTGGGAGGCAGCAAGATCACAAGTCCCTCCCTCTCCATATACCTATTGCTGAAACGACGCCTCCTCTTGAGGGGCTTAGTTAGGAAAAGGTGGCCTAACGTCATAGAGTCGTAAGCCAGGAGAATCTAGCTCTCATCTCGAGGCAAATTGTGGTACTCCAGGAGCATCCTCGAGTTGCTCTGATGCAGAACTTGGTTACCTTCACTCTAGACTTCAGACGCCGTGTGTTCTCACGCTGGATGTTGGAGAAGAAGCCTTCTCGGATGTTGCCTAATAGGGAGTTCAAGCCTCAGTGTCCGTGTTTGATGGGAGAACGGCGGGGAGGCTCTGCGAGGATCAATGCAGGACGAAGCGGAGCCTCATCCTCGAGCGTTGATTTGGGGCCCATGGAGCTGTCCTTCGCGATGAGCTGGTGCAGTAACCTCAGGGTCCCCCTCTCTACTTGTGACAGTGTTTTTGCGGACTGTCACTCGACATCCATCAAGCAAGTCTGAGGCTCCTGACATGTTTCAGGGGGCTCACGGAAGGAATTGCTCTGAGCATGCATGTGCAGGGGTAATACGGCGGCAAGCCATGTTCATCTCGCTTTAGAGGAGGAGCGAGACTCTCATGGCTTTTTTCTCGAGTTGCGGCGGGGACCTGGGGTACATTCTCCGCCCGACTCCTACACGGCGGGGATGGCCCTTCAACCCTGACCGTGTTGGTTCAACGAAGTCCAGTGACTCCTGTCGAGTTACGAAGGACACAGTCCCTCTCAGGAGTCCGACCTCTATCGAGGCTTCTGCACCCAGGCAGATTCAAAAGGAACGCTTCGAGCGCTTGCAGGGAGCAAAAGGTACGCGTCTCGGTGAGTCGGAGACCCAGGTGGTCCCTCTTTCCAGTATTGACTACCCACAAGGGATACTGGGATTCCTGTCAATGTTACAAGAGACGGAGTCACGGCTCGCTACCGTCACATTTTTGAACAAGCAGTGAGCTCTGCGTGCCTCTCGAGGTGTCAGAGGCAAATGTGACCACCATTGCCGTCGACGACTGTTCAAAAGGAGTCGGGGACCTAGGGCTTTCTCTATTCCGGGATTCTCCACAGGTGTGCAGACATTCCCTTCACGAGCTGTGAGATGAAAGACTAGACTATATATCAAGCCACTGCAAGGAAAGCCACCCCTCACGGCCCAGTCCTTTCGAGTCAGGGCTTCTCGTGTATATGCCCATTGAGGCAGCAATACCCTCAAGTGGTCCCACCATCATACCTATTGCTGAGAAGAAGCCTCCTCTTGAGGGTCTTGTGGAAAGGTGGCCTACGTCTTGAGTCTAAGCCAGGGAGTCAGCTCTCATCTCGAGGCAATTTTGGGGTACACTTTGGAGCAGCCCTCCTCGAGTTGCTCTGCTGCAACTTCGGTACTTGGTCAGTCCTCTAGACTTGCGAGCCCGTTGTTCTCCTGAGGGGGAACCTCTGGAGTTGCCTAAAGGGATGTCAGCAAGCACCTCAGGTCGTTTTGATGGGGCAAACGGGATGGCTCTGGAGTCAATGCAGGGGGAAGCGGGCCTCATCTCGAGTTGATTTGGGGCCCATGGAGCTGAATCCTTCGCGATGCTGGTGTGACCCTACCAGGGTCCCTCTCTACTTGTGACAGTGTTTTTGCGGTAACTGTCTCGGACTCCATCAAGCAAGTCGAGGCTCCTGACATGTTTCAGAGGGGCTCACGGAATTGCTCTGCATGCAGTGCAGGGAATCGGGGGCCTCATCTCGCTTATGGAGGGGGAAGTCTCATGGTTTTTTCTCGAGTTGCGGCGGGGACCTGGGGTACATTCTCGACTTACAGGCGGGGATGGCCCTTCAACCCTCGTGTTGGTTCAACGAAGTTCAGGACTCCTGTCGAGTTACGAGGGACACCTCAGGAGTCTCTTCGAGGCTTGGCAGGGCAAAAGGAACGCTTCTCGAGGTGAGTCGGGAGACCCAGGGTCCCTTTTCCAGTAGCCACAGGGATACTGGGATTCCTGTCAATGTTCAAGAGGAGTCAGGCTCCGTCCAAATTTTGAAGCAGAGAGCTCTGCGTGCCCTCTCGAGGTAGTCCCAGATCCCCTTCACAGCAGGCATGTGAGGGTCGCATCGAGTGTTCCGTCGAAGGCAGGAGTCGGGGCCTAGGGCTTTCTCTAGGGACTCCACAGGTGGTGCAGACATCCCTTCAGCTTGTTGAGATGAAAGACTATACTGTATTCAAGCCACTGAGGCAAGGAAAGCCGGCCTCCTTTCGAGTCAGGGCTCTCTCGGTGTATATGCCCATTGAGGCAGCAATCTCAGGGTCCCTCCCTCATACCTATTGCTGAGAGACAGCCCCTCCTCTTGAGGGGCTTTGTGGAAAGGTGGCCTACGTCTTGAGTCTAAGCCAGGGAGATCAGCTCTCATACTCGAGGCAATTTGGGGTACCACACGGAGCAGTCCTGTCCACGAGTTGCTCCTGCTGAACTTGGGTACCTCCTGGGCCCCTCTACAGACTCGGACTACTGATATCCCCTATCTTGTACAGACATCGGGGAACCTCTGGAGTTGCCTTAAAGGGAGTCAAGGCCTCAGGTCGTGTTTGAATGGGGAACGGGGGATGGCTCTGGAGTCAATGTGCAGGGGAAGCGGGGCCTCATCTCGAGCTTGATTTGGGGGCCCATGGAGCTCCTTCGCGATGCGCTGGTGTGACCTCAGGTCCCTCTCTACTTGTGACAGTGGTTTTTTGCGGACTGTGTACCCTCGATCATCCATCAAGCAAGTCGATGGGCTCCTGACATGTTTTCTCAGGGGGCTCACGGAATTGCAAACAGCGCATGCAGTGCAGGGGAATCGGGCCTCATCTCGCTTGGAGGGGGGAAGTCCTCATGGTTTTTCCTCGAGTTGCGATTGGGCGAGCGGGGACCTGGGGTACATTCTCGACTTACGTGCTGGGGATGGCCCTTCAACGCCTCAGTGTTGGTTCAACGAAGTCAGGACTCCTGTCGAGTTTACGAGTGGACACCTCAGGAGTCTCTTCGAGGCATTGGCAGGGCAAAAGGAACGTCATTCTCGAGGTGAGTCGGGAGAGCCCAGGTACCCCTTTCCAGTAGCCACAGGGAAGTCTACTGGGATTCCTGTCAATGTTCAGAGTCTGAGTCAGGCTCCGTCACATTTTGAAGCAGTGAGCTCTGCGTGCCTCTCGAGGTGTATAGAGGCAAGGTGAGGCATATCCGTCGAAAGGAGTCGGGGGCCTAGTGGGTTTTCTCTAGGGACTCCACAGGTGGTGCAGACATCCCTTCAGCTTGTGAGATGAAAGACTAGACTGTATTCAAGCCACTGCAAGGAAAGCCGGCCCTCCTTTCGAGTCAGGGCTTCTCTGAGTGTATATGCCCATTGAGGCAGCAATCTCAGGGTCCCTCCCTCATACCTATTGCTGAGAGGAAGCCATCCTCTTGAGGGGCTTGTGGAAAGGTGGCCTACGTCTTGAGTCTAAGCCAGGGAGTCAGCTCTCATCTCGAGGCAATTTTGGGGGGGTACAACGGAGCAGATCCTCGAGTTGCTCGGGCTGACGTTAACTTGGTACTCCTCTAGACTTGGCCCGTTTGTTCTCGGGGAACCTCTGGAGTTGCCTAAAGGAGTCAAGCCTCAGGTCTGTTTGATGGGGAACGGGGGATGGCTCTGGAGTCAATGCAGGGGAAGCGGGCCATCATCTCGAGTTGATTTGGGCCCATGGAGCTCCTTCGCGATGCTGGTGTGACCTCAGGGTCCCTCTCTACTTGTGACAGTGTTTTTGCGGACTGTCTCGACATCCATCAAGCAAGGTCGAGGCTCCTGACATGTTTCAGGGGGCTCACAACCGGAATTGCTCTGCATGCAGTGCAGTGGGGAATCGGGCCTCATCTCGCTTGGAGGGGGAAGTCTCATGGTTTTTCTCGAGTCTGCCGGCGGCGGGGACCTGGGGTACATCATTTCTCGACTTAACGGCGGGGATGGCCCTTCAACCCTCGTGTTGGTTCAACGAAGTCAGGACTCCTGTCGAGTTACGAGGGACACCTCAGGAGTCTCTTCGAGGCTTGGCAGGGCAAAAGGAACGCTTCTCGAGGTGAGTCGGGAGACCCAGGGTCCCTTTCCAGTAGCCACAGGGATACTGGGATTCCTGTCAATGTTCAAGAGGAGTCAGGCTCCGTCAAATTTTGAAGCAGTGAGCTCTGCGTGCCCTCACTCGAGGTGTCAGAGGCATGTGAGGCATTCCGTCGAAAGGAGTCGGGGGCCTAGGGCTTTCTCTAGGGACTCCACAGGTGGTGCAGACATTCCTTCAGCTTGTGAGATGAAAGACTAGACTGTATTCAAGCCACTGCAAGGAAAGCCGGCCTCCTTTCGAGTCAGGGCTTCTCGGTGTATATGCCCATTGAGGCAGCAATCTCAGGGTCCCGCCCTCATACCTATTGCTGAGAGAAGCCTCCTCTTGAGGGGCTTGTGGAAAGGTGGCCTACGTCTTGAGTCTAAGCCAGGGAATCAGCTCTCATCTCGAGGCAATTTGGGGTACACGGAGCAGTCCTCGAGTTGCTCTGCTGAACTTGGTACTCCTCTAGACTTGGCCCGTTTTGTTTCTCAAGGGGGGAACCTCTGGAGTTGCCTAAAGGGAGTCAAGCCTCAGGTCGTGTTTGATGGGGAACGGGGGATGGCTCTGGAGTCAATGCAGGGGAAGCGGGGCCTCATCTCGAGTTGATTTGGGGCCCATGGAGCTCCTTCGCGATGCTGGTGGTGACCTCAGGGTCCCTCTCTACTTGTGACAGTGTTTTTCGCGGACTGTCTCGACATCCATCAAGCAAGTCGAGGCTCCTGACATGTTTCAGCGGGCTCACGGAATTGCTCTGCATGCAGTGCAGGGGAATCGGGCCTCATCTCGCTTGGAGGGGGAAGTCTCATGGTTTTTTCTCGAGTTGCGGCGGGGCCCTGGGGTACATTCTCGACTTACGGCGGGGATGGCCCTTCAACCCTCGTGTTGGTTCAACGAAGTCAGGACTCCTGTCGAGTTACGAGGGACACCTCAGGAGTCTCTTCGAGGCTTGGCAGGGCAAAAGGAACGCTTCTCGAGGTGAGTCGGGAGACCCAGGGTCCCTTTCCAGTAGCCACAGGGATACTGGGATTCCTGTCAATGTTCAAGAGGAGTCAGGCTCCGTCAAATTTTGAAGCAGTGAGCTCTGCGTGCCTCTCGAGGTGTCAGAGGCATGTGAGGCATTCCGTCGAAAGGAGTCGGGGGCCTAGGGCTTTCTCTAGGGACTCCACAGGTGGTGCAGACATCCCTTCAGCTTGTGAGATGAAAGACTAGACTGTATTCAAGCCACTGCAAGGAAAGCCGGCCTCCTTTCGAGTCAGGGCTTCTCGGTGTATATGCCCATTGAGGCAGCAATCTCAGGGTCCCTCCCTCATACCTATTGCTGAGAGAAGCCTCCTCTTGAGGGGCTTGTGGAAAGGTGGCCTACGTCTTGAGTCTAAGCCAGGGAATCAGCTCTCATCTCGAGACAATTTGGGGTACACGGAGCAGTCCTCGAGTTGCTCTGCTGAACTTGGTACCCCTCTAGACTTGGCCCGTTGTTCTCTCGAGATCGCTGAGGGGAACCTCTGGAGTTGCCTAAAGGGAGTCAAGCCTCAGGTCGTGTTTGATGGGGAACGGGGGATGGCTCTGGAGTCAATGCAGGGGAAGCGGGCCTCATCTCGAGTTGATTTGGGGCCCATGGAGCTCCTTCGCGATGCTGGTGTGACCTCAGGGTCCCCTCTCTACTTGTGACAGTGTTTTTGCGGACTGTCTCGACATCCATCAAGCAAAGTCGAGGCTCCTGACATGTTTCAGGGGGCTCACGGAATTGCTCTGCATGCAGTGCAGGGGAATCGGGCCTCATCTCGCTTGGAGGGGGAAGTCTCATGTTTTTTTTCTCGAGTTGCGGCGGGGACCTGGGGTACATTCTCGACTTACGGCGGGGATGGCCCTTCAACCCTCGTGTTGGTTCAACGAAGTCAGGACTCCTGTCGAGTTACGAGGACACCTCAGGAGTCTCTTCGAGGCTTGGCAGGGCAAAAGGAACGCTTCTCGAGGTGAGTCGGGAGACCCAGGGTCCCTTTCCAGTAGCCACAGGGATACTGGGATTCCTGTCAATGTTCAAGAGGAGTCAGTCAGGCTCCGTCAAATTTTGAAGCAGATGAGCTCTGCGTGCCTCTCGAGGTGTCAGAGGCATGTGAGGCATTCCGTCGAAAGGAGTCGGGGGCCTAGGGCTTTCTCTAGGGACTCCACAGGTGGTGCAGACATCCCTTCAGCTTGTGAGATGAAAGACTAGACTGTATTCAAGCCACTGCAAGGAAAGCCGGCCTCCTTTCGAGTCAGGGCTTCTCGGTGTATATGCCCATTGAGGCAGCAATCTCAGGGTCCCTCCCTCATACCTATTGCTGAGAGAAGCCTCCTCTTGAGGGGCTTGTGGAAAGGTGGCCTACGTCTTGAGTCTAAGCCAGGGGAATCAGCTCTCATCTCGAGGCAATTTGGGGTACACGGAGCAGTCCTCGAGTTGCTCTGCTGAACTTGGTACTCCTCTAGACTTGGCCCGTTGTTCTCGGGGAACCTCTGGAGTTGCCTAAAGGAGTCAAGCCTCAGGTCGTGTTTGATGGGGAAACGGGGGATGGCTCTGGAGTCAATGCAGGGGAAGCGGGCCTCATCTCGAGTTGATTTGGGGCCCATGGAGCTCCTTCGCGATGCTGGTGTGACCTCAGGGTCCCTCTCTACTTGTGACAGTGTTTTTGCGGACTGTCTCGACATCCATCAAGCAAGTCGAGGCTCCTGACATGTTTCAGGGGGCTCACGGAATTGCTCTGCATGCAGTGCAGGGGAATCGGGCCTCATCTCGCTTGGAGGGGGAAGTCTCATGGTTTTTTTCTCGAGTTGCGGCGGGGACCTGGGGTACATTCTCGACTTACGGCGGGGATGGCCCTTCAACCCTCGTGTTGGTTCAACGAAGTCAGGACTCCTGTCGAGTTACGAGGGACACCTCAGGAGTCTCTTCGAGGCTTGGCAGGGCAAAAGGAACGCTTCTCGAGGTGAGTCGGGAGACCCAGGGCCCCCTCCAGTAGCCACAGGGATACTGGGATTCCTGTCAATGTTCAAGAGGAGTCAGGCTCCGTCAAATTTTGAAGCAGTGAGCTCTGCGTGCCTCTCGAGGTGTCAGAGGCATGTGAGGCATTCCGTCGAAAGGAGTCGGGGACCTAGGGCTTTCTCTAGGGACTCCACAGGTGGTGCAGACATCCCTTCAGCTTGTGAGATGAAAGACTAGACTGTATTCAAGCCACTGCAAGGAAAGCCGGCCTCCTTTCGAGTCAGGGCTTCTCGGTGTATATGCCCATTGAGGCAGCAATCTCAGGGTCCCTCCCTCATACCTATTGCTGAGAGAAGCCTCCTCTTGAGGGGCTTGTGGAAAGGTGGCCTACGTCTTGAGTCTAAGCCAGGGAATCAGCTCTCATCTCGAGGCAATTTGGGGTACACGGAGCAGTCCTCGAGTGCTGCTCTGCTGAACTTGGTACTCCTCTAGACTTGGCCCGTTGTTCTCGGGGAACCTCTGGAGTTGCCTAAAGGGAGTCAAGCCTCAGGTCGTGTTTGATGGGGACGGGGGATGGCTCTGGAGTCAATGCAGGGGAAGCGGGCCTCATCTCGAGTTGATTTGGGGCCCATGGAGCTCCTTCGCGATGCTGGTGTGACCTCAGGGTCCCTCTCTACTTGTGACAGTGTTTTTTTTGCGGACTGTCTCGACATCCATCAAGCAAGTCGAGGCTCCTGACATGTTTCAGGGGGCTCACGGAATTGCTCTGCATGCAGTGCAGGGGAATCGGGCCTCATCTCGCTTGGAGGGGGAAGTCTCATGGTTTTTCTCGAGTTGCGGCGGGACCTGGGGTACATTCTCGACTTACGGCGGGGATGGCCCTTCAACCCTCGTGTTGGTTCAACGAAGTCAGGACTCCTGTCGAGTTACGAGGGACACCTCAGGAGTCTCTTCGAGGCTTGGCAGGGCAAAAGGAACGCTTCTCGAGGTGAGTCGGGAGACCCAGGGCCCCTTTCCAGTAGCCACAGGGATACTGGGATTCCTGTCAATGTTCAAGAGGAGTCAGGCTCCGTCAAATTTTGAAGCAGTGAGCTCTGCGTGCCTCTCGAGGTGTCAGAGGCATGTGAGGCATTCCGTCGAAAGGAGTCGGGGGACCTAGGGCTTTCTCTAGGGACTCCACAGGTGGTGCAGACATCCCTTCAGCTTGTGAGATGAAAGACTAGACTGTATTCAAGCCACTGCAAGGAAAGCCGGCCTCCTTTCGAGTCAGGGCTTCTCGGTGTATATGCCCATTGAGGCAGCAATCTCAGGGTCCCTCCCTCATACCTATTGCTGAGAGAAGCCTCCTCTTGAGGGGCTTGTGGAAAGGTGGCCTACGTCTTGAGTCTAAGCCAGGGAATCAGCTCTCATCTCGAGGCAATTTGGGGTACACGGAGCAGTCCTCGAGTTGCTCTGCTGAACTTGGTACTCCTCTAGACTTGGCCCGTTGTTCTCGGGGAACCTCTGGAGTTGCCTAAAGGGAGTCAAGCCTCAGGTCGTGTTTGATGGGGAACGGGGGATGGCTCTGGAGTCAATGCAGGGGAAGCGGGCCTCATCTCGAGTTGATTTGGGGCCCATGGAGCTCCTTCGCGATGCTGGTGTGACCTCAGGGTCCCTCTCTACTTGTGACAGTGTTTTTGCGGACTGTCTCGACATCCATCAAGCAAGTCGAGGCTCCTGACATGTTTCAGGGGGCTCACGGAATTGCTCTGCATGCAGTGCAGGGGAATCGGGCCTCATCTCGCTTGGAGGGGGAAGTCTCATGGTTTTTCTCGAGTTGCGGCGGGGACCTGGGGTACATTCTCGACTTACGGCGGGGATGGCCCTTCAACCCTCGTGTTGGTTCAACGAAGTCAGGACTCCTGTCGAGTTACGAGGGACACCTCAGGAGTCTCTTCGAGGCTTGGCAGGGCAAAAGGAACGCTTCTCGAGGTGAGTCGGGAGACCCAGGGTCCCTTTCCAGTAGCCACAGGGATACTGGGATTCCTGTCAATGTTCAAGAGGAGTCAGGCTCCGTCAAATTTTGAAGCAGTGAGCTCTGCGTGCCTCTCGAGGTGTCAGAGGCATGTGAGGCATTCCGTCGAAAGGAGTCGGGGGACCTAGGGCTTTCTCTAGGGACTCCACAGGTGGTGCAGACATCCCTTCAGCTTGTGAGATGAAAGACTAGACTGTATTCAAGCCACTGCAAGGAAAGCCGGCCTCCTTTCGAGTCAGGGCTTCTCGGTGTATATGCCCATTGAGGCAGCAATCTCAGGGTCCCTCCCTCATACCTATTGCTGAGAGAAGCCTCCTCTTGAGGGGCTTGTGGAAAGGTGGCCTACGTCTTGAGTCTAAGCCAGGGAATCAGCTCTCATCTCGAGGCAATTTGGGGTACACGGAGCAGTCCTCGAGTTGCTCTGCTGAACTTGGTACTCCTCTAGACTTGGCCCGTTGTTCTCGGGGAACCTCTGGAGTTGCCTAAAGGGAGTCAAGCCTCAGGTCGTGTTTGATGGGGAACGGGGGATGGCTCTGGAGTCAATGCAGGGGAAGCGGGCCTCATCTCGAGTTGATTTGGGGCCCATGGAGCTCCTTCGCGATGCTGGTGTGACCTCAGGGTCCCTCTCTACTTGTGACAGTGTTTTTTGCGGACTGTCTCGACATCCATCAAGCAAGTCGAGGCTCCTGACATGTTTCAGGGGGCTCACGGAATTGCTCTGCATGCAGTGCAGGGGAATCGGGCCTCATCTCGCTTGGAGGGGGAAGTCTCATGGTTTTTCTCGAGTTGCGGCGGGGACCTGGGGTACATTCTCGACTTACGGCGGGGATGGCCCTTCAACCCTCGTGTTGGTTCAACGAAGTCAGGACTCCTGTCGAGTTACGAGGGACACCTCAGGAGTCTCTTCGAGGCTTGGCAGGGCAAAAGGAACGCTTCTCGAGGTGAGTCGGGAGACCCAGGGTCCCTTTCCAGTAGCCACAGGGATACTGGGATTCCTGTCAATGTTCAAGAGGAGTCAGGCTCCGTCAAATTTTGAAGCAGTGAGCTCTGCGTGCCTCTCGAGGTGTCAGAGGCATGTGAGGCATTCCGTCGAAAGGAGTCGGGGCCTAGGGCTTTCTCTAGGGACTCCACAGGTGGTGCAGACATCCCTTCAGCTTGTGAGATGAAAGACTAGACTGTATTCAAGCCACTGCAAGGAAAGCCGGCCTCCTTTCGAGTCAGGGCTTCTCGGTGTATATGCCCATTGAGGCAGCAATCTCAGGGTCCCTCCCTCATACCTATTGCTGAGAGAAGCCTCCTCTTGAGGGGCTTGTGGAAAGGTGGCCTACGTCTTGAGTCTAAGCCAGGGAATCAGCTCTCATCTCGAGGCAATTTGGGGTACACGGAGCAGTCCTCGAGTTGCTCTGCTGAACTTGGTACTCCTCTAGACTTGGCCCGTTGTTCTCGGGGAACCTCTGGAGTTGCCTAAAGGGAGTCAAGCCTCAGGTCGTGTTTGATGGGGAACGGGGGATGGCTCTGGAGTCAATGCAGGGGAAGCGGGCCTCATCTCGAGTTGATTTGGGGCCCATGGAGCTCCTTCGCGATGCTGGTGTGACCTCAGGGTCCCTCTCTACTTGTGACAGTGTTTTTGCGGACTGTCTCGACATCCATCAAGCAAGTCGAGGCTCCTGACATGTTTCAGGGGGCTCACGGAATTGCTCTGCATGCAGTGCAGGGGAATCGGGCCTCATCTCGCTTGGAGGGGGAAGTCTCATGGTTTTTCTCGAGTTGCGGCGGGGACCTGGGGTACATTCTCGACTTACGGCGGGGATGGCCCTTCAACCCTCGTGTTGGTTCAACGAAGTCAGGACTCCTGTCGAGTTACGAGGGACACCTCAGGAGTCTCTTCGAGGCTTGGCAGGGCAAAAGGAACGCTTCTCGAGGTGAGTCGGGAGACCCAGGGTCCCTTTCCAGTAGCCACAGGGATACTGGGATTCCTGTCAATGTTCAAGAGGAGTCAGGCTCCGTCAAATTTTGAAGCAGTGAGCTCTGCGTGCCTCTCGAGGTGTCAGAGGCATGTGAGGCATTCCGTCGAAAGGAGTCGGGGGCCTAGGGCTTTCTCTAGGGACTCCACAGGTGGTGCAGACATCCCTTCAGTTTGTGAGATGAAAGACTAGACTGTATTCAAGCCACTGCAAGGAAAGCCGGCCTCCTTTCGAGTCAGGGCTTCTCGGTGTATATGCCCATTGAGGCAGCAATCTCAGGGTCCCTCCCTCATACCTATTGCTGAGAGAAGCCTCCTCTTGAGGGGCTTGTGGAAAGGTGGCCTACGTCTTGAGTCTAAGCCAGGGAATCAGCTCTCATCTCGAGGCAATTTGGGGTACACGGAGCAGTCCTCGAGTTGCTCTGCTGAACTTGGTACTCCTCTAGACTTGGCCCGTTGTTCTCGGGGAACCTCTGGAGTTGCCTAAAGGGAGTCAAGCCTCAGGTCGTGTGTTTGATGGGGAACGGGGGATGGCTCTGGAGTCAATGCAGGGGAAGCGGGCCTCATCTCGAGTTGATTTGGGGCCCATGGAGCTCCTTCGCGATGCTGGTGTGACCTCAGGGTCCCTCTCTACTTGTGACAGTGTTTTTGCGGACTGTCTCGACATCCATCAAGCAAGTCGAGGCTCCTGACATGTTTCAGGGGGCTCACGGAATTGCTCTGCATGCAGTGCAGGGGAATCGGGCCTCATCTCGCTTGGAGGGGGAAGTCTCATGGTTTTTCTCGAGTTGCGGCGGGGACCTGGGGTACATTCTCGACTTACGGCGGGGATGGCCCTTCAACCCTCGTGTTGGTTCAACGAAGTCAGGACTCCTGTCGAGTTACGAGGGACACCTCAGGAGTCTCTTCGAGGCTTGGCAGGGCAAAAGGAACGCTTCTCGAGGTGAGTCGGGAGACCCAGGGTCCCTTTCCAGTAGCCACAGGGATACTGGGATTCCTGTCAATGTTCAAGAGGAGTCAGGCTCCGTCAAATTTTGAAGCAGTGAGCTCTGCGTGCCTCTCGAGGTGTCAGAGGCATGTGAGGCATTCCGTCAAAAGGAGTCGGGGACCTAGGGCTTTCTCTAGGGACTCCACAGGTGGTGCAGACATCCCTTCAGCTTGTGAGATGAAAGACTAGACTGTATTCAAGCCACTGCAAGGAAAGCCGGCCTCCTTTCGAGTCAGGGCTTCTCGGTGTATATGCCCATTGAGGCAGCAATCTCAGGGTCCCTCCCTCATACCTATTGCTGAGAGAAGCCTCCTCTTGAGGGGCTTGTGGAAAGGTGGCCTACGTCTTGAGTCTAAGCCAGGGAATCAGCTCTCATCTCGAGGCAATTTGGGGTACACGGAGCAGTCCTCGAGTTGCTCTCCTGAACTTGGTACTCCTCTAGACTTGGCCCGTTGTTCTCGGGGAACCTCTGGAGTTGCCTAAAGGGAGTCAAGCCTCAGGTCGTGTTTGATGGGGAACGGGGGATGGCTCTGGAGTCAATGCAGGGGAAGCGGGCCTCATCTCGAGTTGATTTGGGGCCCATGGAGCTCCTTCGCGATGCTGGTGTGACCTCAGGGTCCCTCTCTACTTGTGACAGTGTTTTTGCGGACTGTCTCGACATCCATCAAGCAAGTCGAGGCTCCTGACATGTTTCAGGGGGCTCACGGAATTGCTCTGCATGCAGTGCAGGGGAATCGGGCCTCATCTCGCTTGGAGGGGGAAGTCTCATGGTTTTTTTCTCGAGTTGCGGCGGGGACCTGGGGTACATTCTCGACTAACGGCGGGGATGGCCCTTCAACCCTCGTGTTGGTTCAACGAAGTCAGGACTCCTGTCGAGTTACGAGGGACACCTCAGGAGTCTCTTCGAGGCTTGGCAGGGCAAAAGGAACGCTTCTCGAGGTGAGTCGGGAGACCCAGGGTCCCTTTCCAGTAGCCACAGGGATACTGGGATTCCTGTCAATGTTCAAGAGGAGTCAGGCTCCGTCAAATTTTGAAGCAGTGAGCTCTGCGTGCCTCTCGAGGTGTCAGAGGCATGTGAGGCATTCCGTCGAAAGGAGTCGGGGACCTAGGGCTTTCTCTAGGGACTCCACAGGTGGTGCAGACATCCCTTCAGCTTGTGAGATGAAAGACTAGACTGTATTCAAGCCACTGCAAGGAAAGCCGGCCTCCTTTCGAGTCAGGGCTTCTCGGTGTATATGCCCATTGAGGCAGCAATCTCAGGGTCCCTCCCTCATACCTATTGCTGAGAGAAGCCTCCTCTTGAGGGGCTTGTGGAAAGGTGGCCTACGTCTTGAGTCTAAGCCAGGGAATCAGCTCTCATCTCGAGGCAATGTGGGGTACACGGAGCAGTCCTCGAGTTGCTCTGCTGAACTTGGTACTCCTCTAGACTTGGCCCGTTGTTCTCGGGGAACCTCTGGAGTTGCCTAAAGGGAGTCAAGCCTCAGGTCGTGTTTGATGGGGAACGGGGGATGGCTCTGGAGTCAATGCAGGGGGGAAGCGGGCCTCATCTCGAGTTGATTTGGGGCCCATGGAGCTCCTTCGCGATGCTGGTGTGACCTCAGGGTCCCTCTCTACTTGTGACAGTGTTTTTGCGGACTGTCTCGACATCCATCAAGCAAGTCGAGGCTCCTGACATGTTTCAGGGGGCTCACGGAATTGCTCTGCATGCAGTGCAGGGGAATCGGGCCTCATCTCGCTTGGAGGGGGAAGTCTCATGGTTTTTCTCGAGTTGCGGCGGGGACCTGGGGTACATTCTCGACTTACGGCGGGGATGGCCCTTCAACCCTCGTGTTTGGTTCAACGAAGTCAGGACTCCTGTCGAGTTACGAGGGACACCTCAGGAGTCTCTTCGAGGCTTGGCAGGGCAAAAGGAACGCTTCTCGAGGTGAGTCGGGAGACCCAGGGTCCCTTTCCAGTAGCCACAGGGATACTGGGATTCCTGTCAATGTTCAAGAGGAGTCAGGCTCCGTCAAAATTTTGAAGCAGTGAGCTCTGCGTGCCTCTCGAGGTGTCAGAGGCATGTGAGGCATTCCGTCGAAAGGAGTCGGGGGACCTAGGGCTTTCTCTAGGGACTCCACAGGTGGTGCAGACATCCCTTCAGCTTGTGAGATGAAAGACTAGACTGTATTCAAGCCACTGCAAGGAAAGCCGGCCTCCTTTCGAGTCAGGGCTTCTCGGTGTATATGCCCATTGAGGCAGCAATCTCAGGGTCCCTCCCTCATACCTATTGCTGAGAGAAGCCTCCTCTTGAGGGGCTTGTGGAAAGGTGGCCTACGTCTTGAGTCTAAGCCAGGGAATCAGCTCTCATCTCGAGGCAATTTGGGGTACACGGAGCAGTCCTCGAGTTGCTCTGCTGAACTTGGTCCTCCTCTAGACTTGGCCCGTTGTTCTCGGGGAACCTCTGGAGTTGCCTAAAGGGAGTCAAGCCTCAGGTCGTGTTTGATGGGGAACGGGGGATGGCTCTGGAGTCAATGCAGGGGAAGCGGGCCTCATCTCGAGTTGATTTGGGGCCCATGGAGCTCCTTCGCGATGCTGGTGTGACCTCAGGGTCCCTCTCTACTTGTGACAGTGTTTTTGCGGACTGTCTCGACATCCATCAAGCAAGTCGAGGCTCCTGACATGTTTCAGGGGGCTCACGGAATTGCTCTGCATGCAGTGCAGGGGAATCGGGCCTCATCTCGCTTGGAGGGGGAAGTCTCATGGTTTTTCTCGAGTTGCGGCGGGGACCTGGGGTACATTCTCGACTTACGGCGGGGATGGCCCTTCAACCCTCGTGTTGGTTCAACGAAGTCAGGACTCCTGTCGAGTTACGAGGGACACCTCAGGAGTCTCTTCGAGGCTTGGCAGGGCAAAAGGAACGCTTCTCGAGGTGAGTCGGGAGACCCAGGGTCCCTTTCCAGTAGCCACAGGGATACTGGGATTCCTGTCAATGTTCAAGAGGAGTCAGGCTCCGTCAAATTTTGAAGCAGTGAGCTCTGCGTGCCTCTCGAGGTGTCAGAGGCATGTGAGGCATTCCGTCGAAAGGAGTCGGGGGACCTAGGGCTTTCTCTAGGGACTCCACAGGTGGTGCAGACATCCCTTCAGCTTGTGAGATGAAAGACTAGACTGTATTCAAGCCACTGCAAGGAAAGCCGGCCTCCTTTCGAGTCAGGGCTTCTCGGTGTATATGCCCATTGAGGCAGCAATCTCAGGGTCCCTCCCTCATACCTATTGCTGAGAGAAGCCTCCTCTTGAGGGGCTTGTGGAAAGGTGGCCTACGTCTTGAGTCTAAGCCAGGGAATCAGCTCTCATCTCGAGGCAATTTGGGGTACACGGAGCAGTCCTCGAGTTGCTCTGCTGAACTTGGTACTCCTCTAGACTTGGCCCGTTGTTCTCGGGGAACCTCTGGAGTTGCCTAAAGGGAGTCAAGCCTCAGGTCGTGTTTGATGGGGAACGGGGGATGGCTCTGGAGTCAATGCAGGGGAAGCGGGCCTCATCTCGAGTTGATTTGGGGCCCATGGAGCTCCTTCGCGATGCTGGTGTGACCTCAGGGTCCCTCTCTACTTGTGACAGTGTTTTTGCGGACTGTCTCGACATCCATCAAGCAAGTCGAGGCTCCTGACATGTTTCAGGGGGCTCACGGAATTGCTCTGCATGCAGTGCAGGGGAATCGGGCCTCATCTCGCTTGGAGGGGGGAAGTCTCATGGTTTTCTCGAGTTGCGGCGGGGACCTGGGTACATTCTCGACTTACGGCGGGGATGGCCCTTCAACCCTCGTGTTGGTTCAACGAAGTCAGGACTCCTGTCGAGTTACGAGGGACACCTCAGGAGTCTCTTCGAGGCTTGGCAGGGCAAAAGGAACGCTTCTCGAGGTGAGTCGGGAGACCCAGGGTCCCTTTCCAGTAGCCACAGGGATACTGGGATTCCTGTCAATGTTCAAGAGGAGTCAGGCTCCGTCAAATTTTGAAGCAGTGAGCTCTGCGTGCCTCTCGAGGTGTCAGAGGCATGTGAGGCATTCCGTCGAAAGGAGTCGGGGACCTAGGGCTTTCTCTAGGGACTCCACAGGTGGTGCAGACATCCCTTCAGCTTGTGAGATGAAAGACTAGACTGTATTCAAGCCACTGCAAGGAAAGCCGGCCTCCTTTCGATTCAGGGCTTCTCGGTGTATATGCCCATTGAGGCAGCAATCTCAGGGTCCCCTCCCTCATACCTATTGCTGAGACAGAAGCCTCCTCTTGAGGGGCTTGTGGAAAGGTGGCCTACGTCTTGAGTCTAAGCCAGGGAATCAGCTCTCATCTCGGAGGCAATATTGGGGTACACCGGGAGCAGTCCTCGAGTTGCTCTGCTGAACTTGGTACTCCTCTAGACTTGGCCCGATTTGTTCTCAATTATGGGGGAACCTCTGGAGTTGCCTAAAGGGAGTCAAGCCTCAGGTCGTGTTTGATGGGAACGGGGGATGGCTCTGGAGTCAATGCAGGGGAAGCGGGCCTCATCTCGAGTTGATTTGGGGCCCATGGAGCTCCTTCGCGATGCTGGTGTGACCTCAGGGTCCCTCTTCTACTTGTGACAGTGTTTTTGCGGACTGTCTCGACATCCATCAAGCAAGTCGAGGCTCCTGACATGTTTCAGGGGGCTCACGGAATTGCTCTGCATGCAGTGCAGGGGAATCGGGCCTCATCTCGCTTGGAGGGGGAAGTCTCATGGTTTTTCTCGAGTTGCGAGGCAGGGGACCTGGGGTAACATTTCTCGACTTACGGCGGGGATGGCCCTTCAACCCTCAGTGTTGGTTCAACGAAGTCAGGACTCCTGTCGAGTTTACGAGGGACACCTCAGGAGTCTCTTCGAGGCTTGGCAGGGCAAAAGGAACGCTTCTCGAGGTGAGTCGGGAGACCCAGGGTCCCTTTTCCAGTAGCCACAGGGATACTGGGATTCCTGTCAATGTTCAAGAGGAGTCAGGCTCCGTCAAATTTTGAAGCAGTGAGCTCTGCGTGCCTCTCGAGGTGTCAGAGGCATGTGAGGCATTCCGTCGAAAGGAGTCGGGGACCTAGGGCTTTCTCTAGGGACTCCACAGGTGGTGCAGACATCCCTTCACCTTGTGAGATGAAAGACTAGACTGTATTCAAGCCACTGCAAGGAAACCCGGCCTCCTTTCGAGTCAGGGCTTCTCGGTGTATATGCCCATTGAGGCAGCAATCTCAGGGTCCCTCCCTCATACCTATTGCTGAGAGAAGCCTCCTCTTGAGGGGCTTGTGGAAAGGTGGCCTACGTCTTGAGTCTAAGCCAGGGAATCAGCTCTCATCTCGAGGCAATTTGGGGTTCACGGAGCAGTCCTCGAGTTGCTCTGCTGAACTTGGTACCCCTCTAGAGCACTTGGCCCGTTGTTCTCTCCAATTCGGGAACCTTGGAGTTGCCTAAAGGGAGTCAAGCCTCAGGTCGTGTTTGATGGGGAACGGGGGATGGCTCTGGAGTCAGTCAATGCAGGGGAAGCGGGCCTCATCTCGAGTTGATTTGGGGCCCATGGAGCTCCTTCGCGATGCTGGGTGTGACCTCAGGGTCCCTCTCTACTTTGTGACAGTGTTATTTTGCGGACTGTCTCGACATCCATCAAGCAAGTCGAGGCTCCTGACATGTTTCAGGGGGCTCACGGAATTGCTCTGCATGCAGTGCAGGGGAATCGGGCTCTCATCTCGCTTGGAGGGGGAATAAAGTCTCATGGTTTTTCTCGGAGTTGCGTTGCGGCGGGGACCTGGGGTACATTCTCGACTTACGGCGGGGATGGCCCTCTTCAACCCTCGTGTTTGTTCAAAAACGAAGTCAGGACTCCTGTCGAGTTACGAGGGACACTCAGGAGTCTCTTCGAGGCTTGGCAGGGCAAACAAAAAAGGGAACGCTTTCTCGAGGTGAGTCGGGAGACCCACAAGGGGTCCCTTTCCAGTAGCCAGCCACAGGGATACTGGGATTCCTGTCAATGTTCAAGAGGAGTCAGGCTCCGTCAAATTTTGAAGCAGTGAGCTCTGCGTGCGTCTCGAGGTGTCAGAGGCATGTGAGGCATTCCGTCGAAAGGAGTCGGGGACCTAGGGCTTTCTCTAGGGGAAACTCCACAGGTGGTGCAGGACATCCCTTCAGCTTGTGATGATTGAAAGACTAGACTGTATTCAAGCCACTGCAAGGAAAGCCGGCCCTCCTTTCGAGTCAGGGCTTCTTCGGTGTATATGCCCATTGAGGCAGCAATCTCAGGGTCCCTCCCTCATACCTATTGCTGAGAGAAGCCTCCTCTTGAGGGGCTTGTGGAAAAGGTGGCCTACGTCTTGAGTCTAAGCCAGGGAATCAGCTTTCATCTCTCGAGGGCAATTTGGGGTACACGGAGCAGTCCTCGAGTTGACTCTGCTGAACTTGGTACTTCCTCTAGACTTGGCCCGTTGTTCTCGGGGAACCTCTGGAGTTGCCTAAAGGGAGTCAAGCCTCAGGTCGTGTTTGATGGGGAAACGGGGGATGGCTCTGGAGTCAATGCAGGGGAAGCGGGCCTCATCTCGAGTTGATTTGGGGCCCATGGAGGCTCCTTCGCGATGCTGGTGTGACCTCAGGGTTCCCTCTCTACTCAGTGTGACAGTGTTTTTGCGGACTGTCTCGACATCCATCCAATCAAAAAGTCGAGGCTCTCCTGACATGTATTCAGGGGGCTCACGGAATTGCTCTGCATGCAGTGCAGGGGAATCGGGCCTCATCTCGCTTGGAGGTGGGAAGTCTCATGGTTTTTTCTGCGTCTGTTGCGGCGGGGACCTGGGGTACATTCTCGACTTACGGCTTGGGGGGATGGCCCTTCAAAACCCTCGTGTTTGTTTTCAAAACGAATTGTCAGGGGGGGGGGGGACTCCTGTCGAGTTACGGAGGGAGAAGGGACACCTCAGGAGTCTCTTTCGAGGCTTGGCAGGGCAAAAGGGACGCTTCTCGAGGTGAGTCGGAGAGACCAGGGTCCCCTTTCCAGTAGCCACAGGGATAACTGGGATTTCCTGTCAATGTTTCAAGAGGAGTCAGGCTCCGTCAAATTTTGAAGCAGTGAGCTCTCTGCGTGCCCTCTCGAGGTGTCAGAGGCATGTGAGGCATTCCGTCGAAAGGAGTCGGGGACCTAGGGCTTTTCTCTAGGCGGACTCCACAGGTGGTTGCAGACATCACTCCTTCAGCCTTGTTGAGATGAAAAGACTAGGACTGTATTCAAGCCACTGCAAGGAAAAAGCCGGCCTCCTTTCGAGTCCAAGGGCTTCTCGGTGTATATGCCCATTGAGGCAGCAATCTCGCAGGGGTCCCTCCTCTCATACCTTTTGCTGAGAGAAGCCTCCTCTTGAGGGGCTTGTGGAAAGGTGGCCTACGTCTTGAGTCTAAGCCAGGGAATCAGCTCTCTCATCTCGAGGCAATTTGGGGCACGGGACACGGAGCAGTCCTCGAGTTGCTCTGCTGAACTTGGTACTCCTCTAGACTTGGCCCGTTTGTTCTGGGGAACCTCTGGAGTTGCCTAAAGGGAGTCAAGCCTCAGGTCGTGTTTGATGGGGAACGGGGGATGGCTCTGGGAGTCAATGCAGGGGAAGCGGGCCTCATCTCGAGTTGATTTGGGGCCCATGGAGCTCCTTCGCGATGCTGGTGTGACCTCAGGGTTCCCTCTCTACTTGTGACAGTGTTTTTGCGGACTGTCTCGACATCCATCAAGCAAGTCGAGGCTCCTGACATGTTTCAGGGGGCTCACGGAATTGCTCTGCATGCAGTGCAGGGGAATCGGGCCTCATCTCGCTTGGAGGGGGAAAAGTCTCATGGTTTTTCTCGAGTTGCGGCGGGGGACCTGGGGTACATTCTCGACTTACGGCGGGGATGGCCCTTCAACCCTCGTGTTGGTTCAACGAAGTCAGGACTCCTGTCGAGTTTACGAGGGACACCTCAGGAGTCTCTTCGAGGCTTGGCAGGGCAAAAGGGACGCTTCTCGAGGTGAGTCGGGAGACCCAGGGTCCCTTTCCAGTAGCCACAGGGATACTGGGATTCCTGTCAATGTTCAAGAGGAGTCAGGCTCCGTCAAAATTTTGAAAGCAGTGAGCTCTGCGTGCCTCTCGAGTGTCAGAGGCATGTGAGGCATTCCGTCGAAAGGAGTCGGGGACCTAGGGCTTTCTCTAGGGACTCCACAGGTGGTGCAGACATCCCTTCAGCTTGTGAGATGAAAGACTAGACTGTATTCAAGCCACTGCAAGGAAAGCCGGCCTCCTTTCGAGTCAGGGCTTCTCGGTGTATATGCCCATTGAGGCAGCAATCTCAGGGTCCCTCCCTCATACCTATTGCTGAGAGAAGCCTCCTCTTGAGGGGCTTGTGGAAAGGTGGCCTACGTCTTGAGTCTAAGCCAGGGAATCAGCTCTCATCTCGAGGCAATTTGGGGTACACGGAGCAGTCCTCGAGTTGCTCTGCTGAACTTGGTACTCCTCTAGACTTGGCCCGTTGTTCTCGGGGAACCTCTGGAGTTGCCTAAAGGGAGTCAAGCCTCAGGTCGTGTTTGATGGGGAACGGGGGATGGCTCTGGAGTCAATGCAGGGGAAGCGGGCCTCATCTCGAGTTGATTTGGGGCCCATGGAGCTCCTTCGCGATGCTGGTGTGACCTCAGGGTCCCTCTCTACTTGTGACAGTGTTTTTGCGGACTGTCTCGACATCCATCAAGCAAGTCGAGGCTCCTGACATGTTTCAGGGGGCTCACGGAATTGCTCTGCATGCAGTGCAGGGGAATCGGGCCTCATCTCGCTTGGAGGGGGAAGTCTCATGGTTTTTCTCGAGTTGCGGCGGGGACCTGGGGTACATTCTCGACTTACGGCGGGGATGGCCCTTCAACCCTCGTGTTGGTTCAACGAAGTCAGGACTCCTGTCGAGAGTTACGAGGGACACCTCAGGAGTCTCTTCGAGGCTTGGCAGGGCAAAAGGAACGCTTCTCGAGGTGAGTCGGGAGACCCAGGGTCCCTTTCCAGTAGCCACAGGGATACTGGGATTCCTGTCAATGTTCAAGAGGAGTCAGGCTCCGTCAAATTTTGAAGCAGTGAGCTCTGCGTGCCTCTCGAGGTGTCAGAGGCATGTGAGGCATTCCGTCGAAAGGAGTCGGGGACCTAGGGCTTTCTCTAGGGACTCCACAGGTGGTGCAGACATCCCTTCAGCTTGTGAGATGAAAGACTAGACTGTATTCAAGCCACTGCAAGGAAAGCCGGCCTCCTTTCGAGTCAGGGCTTCTCGGTGTATATGCCCATTGAGGCAGCAATCTCAGGGTCCCTCCCTCATACCTATTGCTGAGAGAAGCCTCCTCTTGAGGGGCTTGTGGAAAGGTGGCCTACGTCTTGAGTCTAAGCCAGGGAATCAGCTCTCATCTCGAGGCAATTTGGGGTACACGGAGCAGTCCTCGAGTTGCTCTGCTGAACTTGGTACTCCTCTAGACTTGGCCCGTTGTTCTCGGGGAACCTCTGGAGTTGCCTAAAGGGAGTCAAGCCTCAGGTCGTGTTTGATGGGGAACAAAATAACAGGGGGGGATGGCTCTGGAGTCAATGCAGGGGAAGCGGGCCTCATCTCGAGTTGATTTGGGGCCCATGGAGCTCCTTCGCGATGCTGGTGTGACCTCAGGGTCCCTCTCTACTTGTGACAGTGTGTTTTTGCGGACTGTCTCGACATCCATCAAGCAAGTCGAGGCTCCTGACATGTTTCAGGGGGCTCACGGAATTGCTCTGCATGCAGTGCAGGGGAATCGGGCCTCATCTCGCTTGGAGGGGGAAGTCTCATGGTTTTTCTCGAGTTGCGGCGGGGACCTGGGGTACATTCTCGACTTACGGCGGGGATGGCCCTTCAACCCTCGTGTTGGTTCAACGAAGTCAGGACTCCTGTCGAGTTACGAGGGACACCTCAGGAGTCTCTTCGAGGCTTGGCAGGGCAAAAGGAACGCTTCTCGAGGTGAGTCGGGAGACCCAGGGTCCCTTTCCAGTAGCCACAGGGATACTGGGATTCCTGTCAATGTTCAAGAGGAGTCAGGCTCCGTCAAATTTTGAAGCAGTGAGCTCTGCGTGCCTCTCGAGGTGTCAGAGGCATGTGAGGCATTCCGTCGAAAGGAGTCGGGGACCTAGGGCTTTCTCTAGGGACTCCACAGGTGGTGCAGACATCCCTTCAGCTTGTGAGATGAAAGACTAGACTGTATTCAAGCCACTGCAAGGAAAGCCGGCCTCCTTTCGAGTCAGGGCTTCTCGGTGTATATGCCCATTGAGGCAGCAATCTCAGGGTCCCTCCCTCATACCTATTGCTGAGAGAAGCCTCCTCTTGAGGGGCTTGTGGAAAGGTGGCCTACGTCTTGAGTCTAAGCCAGGGAATCAGCTCTCATCTCGAGGCAATTTGGGGTACACGGAGCAGTCCTCGAGTTGCTCTGCTGAACTTGGTACTCCTCTAGACTTGGCCCGTTGTTCTCGGGGAACCTCTGGAGTTGCCTAAAGGGAGTCAAGCCTCAGGTCGTGTTTGATGGGGAACGGGGGATGGCTCTGGAGTCAATGCAGGGGAAGCGGGCCTCATCTCGAGTTGATTTGGGGCCCATGGAGCTCCTTCGCGATGCTGGTGTGACCTCAGGGTCCCTCTCTACTTGTGACAGTGTTTTTGCGGACTGTCTCGACATCCATCAAGCAAGTCGAGGCTCCTGACATGTTTCAGGGGGCTCACGGAATTGCTCTGCATGCAGTGCAGGGGGGGAATCGGGCCTCATCTCGCTTGGAGGGGGAAGTCTCATGGTTTTTCTCGAGTTGCGGCGGGGACCTGGGGTACATTCTCGACTTACGGCGGGGATGGCCCTTCAACCCTCGTGTTGGTTCAACGAAGTCAGGACTCCTGTCGAGTTACGAGGGACACCTCAGGAGTCTCTTCGAGGCTTGGCAGGGCAAAAGGACGCTTCTCGAGGTGAGTCGGGAGACCCAGGGTCCCTTTCCAGTAGCCACAGGGATACTGGGATTCCTGTCAATGTTCAAGAGGAGTCAGGCTCCGTCAAATTTTGAAGCAGTGAGCTCTGCGTGCCTCTCGAGGTGTCAGAGGCATGTGAGGCATTCCGTCGAAAGGAGTCGGGGACCTAGGGCTTTCTCTAGGGACTCCACAGGTGGTGCAGACATCCCTTCAGCTTGTGAGATGAAAGACTAGACTGTATTCAAGCCACTGCAAGGAAAGCCGGCCTCCTTTCGAGTCAGGGCTTCTCGGTGTATATGCCCATTGAGGCAGCAATCTCAGGGTCCCTCCCTCATACCTATTGCTGAGAGAAGCCTCCTCTTGAGGGGCTTGTGGAAAGGTGGCCTACGTCTTGAGTCTAAGCCAGGGAATCAGCTCTCATCTCGAGGCAATTTGGGGTACACGGAGCAGTCCTCGAGTTGCTCTGCTGAACTTGGTACTCCTCTAGACTTGGCCCGTTGTTCTCGGGGAACCTCTGGAGTTGCCTAAAGGGAGTCAAGCCTCAGGTCGTGTTTGATGGGGAACGGGGGATGGCTCTGGAGTCAATGCAGGGGAAGCGGGCCTCATCTCGAGTTGATTTGGGGCCCATGGAGCTCCTTCGCGATGCTGGTGTGACCTCAGGGTCCCTCTCTACTTGTGACAGTGTGTTTTTGCGGACTGTCTCGACATCCATCAAGCAAGTCGAGGCTCCTGACATGTTTCAGGGGGCTCACGGAATTGCTCTGCATGCAGTGCAGGGGAATCGGGCCTCATCTCGCTTGGGGGGGGAAGTCTCATGGTTTTTCTCGAGTTGCGGCGGGGACCTGGGGTACATTCTCGACTTACGGCGGGGATGGCCCTTCAACCCTCGTGTTGGTTCAACGAAGTCAGGACTCCTGTCGAGTTACGAGGGACACCTCAGGAGTCTCTTCGAGGCTTGGCAGGGCAAAAGGAACGCTTCTCGAGGTGAGTCGGGAGACCCAGGGTCCCTTTCCAGTAGCCACAGGGATACTGGGATTCCTGTCAATGTTCAAGAGGAGTCAGGCTCCGTCAAATTTTGAAGCAGTGAGCTCTGCGTGCCTCTCGAGGTGTCAGAGGCATGTGAGGCATTCCGTCGAAAGGAGTCGGGGACCTAGGGCTTTCTCTAGGGACTCCACAGGTGGTGCAGACATCCCTTCAGCTTGTGAGATGAAAGACTAGACTGTATTCAAGCCACTGCAAGGAAAGCCGGCCTCCTTTCGAGTCAGGGCTTCTCGGTGTATATGCCCATTGAGGCAGCAATCTCAGGGTCCCTCCCTCATACCTATTGCTGAGAGAAGCCTCCTCTTGAGGGGCTTGTGGAAAGGTGGCCTACGTCTTGAGTCTAAGCCAGGGAATCAGCTCTCATCTCGGGCAATTTGGGGTACACGGAGCAGTCCTCGAGTTGCTCTGCTGAACTTGGTACTCCTCTAGACTTGGCCCGTTGTTCTCGGGGAACCTCTGGAGTTGCCTAAAGGGAGTCAAGCCTCAGGTCGTGTGTTTGATGGGGAACGGGGGATGGCTCTGGAGTCAATGCAGGGGAAGCGGGCCTCATCTCGAGTTGATTTGGGGCCCATGGAGCTCCTTCGCGATGCTGGTGTGACCTCAGGGTCCCTCTCTACTTGTGACAGTGTTTTTGCGGACTGTCTCGACATCCATCAAGCAAGTCGAGGCTCCTGACATGTTTCAGGGGGCTCACGGAATTGCTCTGCATGCAGTGCAGGGGAATCGGGCCTCATCTCGCTTGGAGGGGGAAGTCTCATGGTTTTTCTCGAGTTGCGGCGGGGGGGACCTGGGGTACATTCTCGACTTACGGCGGGGATGGCCCTTCAACCCTCGTGTTTGTTCAACGAAGTCAGGACTCCTGTCGAGTTACGAGGGACACCTCAGGAGTCTCTTCGAGGCTTGGCAGGGCAAAAGGGACGCTTCTCGAGGTGAGTCGGGAGACCCAGGGTCCCTTTCCAGTAGCCACAGGGATACTGGGATTCCTGTCAATGTTCAAGAGGAGTCAGGCTCCGTCAAATTTTGAAGCAGTGAGCTCTGCGTGCCTCTCGAGGTGTCAGAGGCATGTGAGGCATTCCGTCGAAAGGAGTCGGGGACCTAGGGCTTTCTCTAGGGACTCCACAGGTGGTGCAGACATCCCTTCAGCTTGTGAGATGAAAGACTAGACTGTATTCAAGCCACTGCAAGGAAAGCCGGCCTCCTTTCGAGTCAGGGCTTCTCGGTGTATATGCCCATTGAGGCAGCAATCTCAGGGTCCCTCCCTCATACCTATTGCTGAGAGAAGCCTCCTCTTGAGGGGCTTGTGGAAAGGTGGCCTACGTCTTGAGTCTAAGCCAGGGAATCAGCTCTCATCTCGAGGCAATTTGGGGTACACGGAGCAGTCCTCGAGTTGCTCTGCTGAACTTGGTACTCCTCTAGACTTGGCCCGTTGTTCTCGGGGAACCTCTGGAGTTGCCTAAAGGGAGTCAAGCCTCAGGTCGTGTTTGATGGGGAACGGGGGATGGCTCTGGAGTCAATGCAGGGGAAGCGGGCCTCATCTCGAGTTGATTTGGGGCCCATGGAGCTCCTTCGCGATGCTGGTGTGACCTCAGGGTCCCTCTCTACTTGTGACAGTGTTTTTGCGGACTGTCTCGACATCCATCAAGCAAGTCGAGGCTCCTGACATGTTTCAGGGGGCTCACGGAATTGCTCTGCATGCAGTGCAGGGGAATCGGGCCTCATCTCGCTTGGAGGGGGAAGTCTCATGGTTTTTCTCGAGTTGCGGCGGGGACCTGGGGTACACTCTCGACTTACGGCGGGGATGGCCCTTCAACCCTCGTGTTGGTTCAACGAAGTCAGGACTCCTGTCGAGTTACGAGGGACACCTCAGGAGTCTCTTCGAGGCTTGGCAGGGCAAAAGGGACGCTTCTCGAGGTGAGTCGGGAGACCCAGGGTCCCTTTCCCAGTAGCACAGGGATACTGGGATTCCTGTCAATGTTCAAGAGGAGTCAGGCTCCGTCAAATTTTGAAGCAGTGAGCTCTGCGTGCCTCTCGAGGTGTCAGAGGCATGTGAGGCATTCCGTCGAAAGGAGTCGGGGACCTAGGGCTTTCTCTAGGGACTCCACAGGTGGTGCAGACATCCCTTCAGCTTGTGAGATGAAAGACTAGACTGTATTCAAGCCACTGCAAGGAAAGCCGGCCTCCTTTCGAGTCAGGGCTTCTCGGTGTATATGCCCATTGAGGCAGCAATCTCAGGGTCCCTCCCTCATACCTATTGCTGAGAGAAGCCTCCTCTTGAGGGGCTTGTGGAAAGGTGGCCTACGTCTTGAGTCTAAGCCAGGGAATCAGCTCTCATCTCGAGGCAATTTGGGGTACACGGAGCAGTCCTCGAGTTGCTCTGCTGAACTTGGTACTCCTCTAGACTTGGCCCCGTTGTTCTCGGGGAACCTCTGGAGTTGCCTAAAGGGAGTCAAGCCTCAGGTCGTGTTTGATGGGGAACGGGGGATGGCTCTGGAGTCAATGCAGGGGAAGCGGGCCTCATCTCGAGTTGATTTGGGGCCCATGGAGCTCCTTCGCGATGCTGGTGTGACCTCAGGGTCCCTCTCTACTTGTGACAGTGTTTTTGCGGACTGTCTCGACATCCATCAAGCAAGTCGAGGCTCCTGACATGTTTCAGGGGGCTCACGGAATTGCTCTGCATGCAGTGCAGGGGAATCGGCTTCTCATCTCGCTTGGAGGGGGAAGTCTCATGGTTTTTCTCGAGTTGCGGCGGGGGACCTGGGGTACATTCTCGACTTACGGCGGGGATGGGCCCTTCAAACCCTCGTGTTGGTTCAACGAAGTCAGGACTCCTGTCGAGTTACGAGGGACAACCTCAGGAGTCTCTTCGAGGCTTGGCAGGGCAAAAGGGACGCTTCTCGAGGTGAGTCGGGAGACCCAGGGTCCCTTTCCAGTAGCCACAGGGATACTGGGATTCCTGTCAATGTTCAAGAGGAGTCAGGCTCCGTCAAATTTTGAAGCAGTGAGCTCTGCGTGCCTCTCGAGGTGTCAGAGGCATGTGAGGCATTCCGTCGAAAGGAGTCGGGGGGACCTAGGGCTTTCTCTAGGGACTCCACAGGTGGTGCAGACATCCCTTCATCACTTTGTGAGATGAAAGACTAGACTGTATTCAAGCCACTGCAAGGAAAGCCGGCCTCCTTTCGAGTCAGGGCTTCTCGGTGTATATGCCCATTGAGGCAGCAATCTCAGGGTCCCTCCCTCATACCTATTGCTGAGTGAAGCCTCCTCTTGAGGGGCTTGTGGAAAGGTGGCCTACGTCTTGAGTCTAAGCCAGGGAATCAGCTCTCATCTCGAGGCAATTTGGGGTACACGGAGCAGTCCTCGAGTTGCTCTGCTGAACTTGGTACTCCTCTAGACTTGGCCCGTTGTTCTCGGGGAACCTCTGGAGTTGCCTAAAGGGAGTCAAGCCTCAGGTCGTGTTTGATGGGGAACGGGGGATGGCTCTGGAGTCAATGCAGGGGAAGCGGGCCTCATCTCGAGTTGATTTGGGGCCCATGGAGCTCCTTCGCGATGCTGGTGTGACCTCAGGGTCCCTCTCTACTTGTGACAGTGTTTTTGCGGACTGTCTCGACATCCATCAAGCAAGTCGAGGCTCCTGACATGTTTCAGGGGGCTCACGGAATTGCTCTGCATGCAGTGCAGGGGAATCGGGCCTCATCTCGCTTGGAGGGGGAAGTCTCATGGTTTTTCTCGAGTTGCGGCGGGGACCTGGGGTACATTCTCGACTTACGGCGGGGATGGCCCTTCAACCCTCGTGTTGGTTCAACGAAGTCAGGACTCCTGTCGAGTTACGAGGGACACCTCAGGAGTCTCTTCGAGGCTTGGCAGGGCAAAAGGAACGCTTCTCGAGGTGAGTCGGGAGACCCAGGGTCCCTTTCCAGTAGCCACAGGGATACTGGGATTCCTGTCAATGTTCAAGAGGAGTCAGGCTCCGTCAAATTTTGAAGCAGTGAGCTCTGCGTGCCTCTCGAGGTGTCAGAGGCATGTGAGGCATTCCGTCAAAAGGAGTCGGGGACCTAGGGCTTTCTCTAGGGACTCCACAGGTGGTGCAGACATCCCTTCAGCTTGTGAGATGAAAGACTAGACTGTATTCAAGCCACTGCAAGGAAAGCCGGCCTCCTTTCGAGTCAGGGCTTCTCGGTGTATATGCCCATTGAGGCAGCAATCTCAGGGTCCCTCCCTCATACCTATTGCTGAGAGAAGCCTCCTCTTGAGGGGCTTGTGGAAAGGTGGCCTACGTCTTGAGTCTAAGCCAGGGAATCAGCTCTCATCTCGAGGCAATTTGGGGTACACGGAGCAGTCCTCGAGTTGCTCTGCTGAACTTGGTACTCCTCTAGACTTGGCCCGTTTGTTTCTCGGGGAACCTCTGGAGTTGCCTAAAGGGAGTCAAGCCTCAGGTCGTGTTTGATGGGGAACGGGGGATGGCTCTGGAGTCAATGCAGGGGAAGCGGGGGCCTCATCTCGAGTTGATTTGGGGCCCATGGAGCTCCTTCGCGATGCTGGTGTGACCTCAGGGTCCCTCTCTACTTGTGACAGTGTTTTTGCGGACTGTCTCGACATCCATCAAGCAAGTCGAGGCTCCTGACATGTTTCAGGGGGCTCACGGAATTGCTCTGCATGCAGTGCAGGGGAATCGGGCCTCATCTCGCTTGGAGGGGGAAGTCTCATGGTTTTTCTCGAGTTGCGGCGGGGACCTGGGGTACATTCTCGACTTACGGCGGGGATGGCCCTTCAACCCTCGTGTTGGTTCAACGAAGTCAGGACTCCTGTCGAGTTACGAGGGACACCTCAGGAGTCTCTTCGAGGCTTGGCAGGGCAAAAGGAACGCTTCTCGAGGTGAGTCGGGAGACCCAGGGTCCCTTTCCAGTAGCCACAGGGATACTGGGATTCCTGTCAATGTTCAAGAGGAGTCAGGCTCCGTCAAATTTTGAAGCAGTGAGCTCTGCGTGCCTCTCGAGGTGTCAGAGGCATGTGAGGCATTCCGTCGAAAGGAGTCGGGGACCTAGGGCTTTCTCTAGGGACTCCACAGGTGGTGCAGACATCCCTTCAGCTTGTGAGATGAAAGACTAGACTGTATTCAAGCCACTGCAAGGAAAGCCGGCCTCCTTTCGAGTCAGGGCTTCTCGGTGTATATGCCCATTGAGGCAGCAATCTCAGGGTCCCTCCCTCATACCTATTGCTGAGAGAAGCCTCCTCTTGAGGGGCTTGTGGAAAGGTGGCCTACGTCTTGAGTCTAAGCCAGGGAATCAGCTCTCATCTCGAGGCAATTTGGGGTACACGGAGCAGTCCTCGAGTTGCTCTGCTGAACTTGGTACTCCTCTAGACTTGGCCCGTTGTTCTCGGGGAACCTCTGGAGTTGCCTAAAGGGAGTCAAGCCTCAGGTCGTGTTGAATGGGGAACGGGGGATGGCTCTGGAGTCAATGCAGGGGAAGCGGGCCTCATCTCGAGTTGATTTGGGGCCCATGGAGCTCCTTCGCGATGCTGGTGTGACCTCAGGGTCCCTCTCTACTTGTGACAGTGTTTTTGCGGACTGTCTCGACATCCATCAAGCAAGTCGAGGCTCCTGACATGTTTCAGGGGGCTCACGGAATTGCTCTGCATGCAGTGCAGGGGAATCGGGCCTCATCTCGCTTGGAGGGGAAGTCTCATGGTTTTTCTCGAGTTGCGGCGGGGACCTGGGTACATTCTCGACTTACGGCGGGGATGGCCCTTCAACCCTCGTGTTTGGTTCAACGAAGTCAGGACTCCTGTCGAGTTACGAGGGACACCTCAGGAGTCTCTTCGAGGCTTGGCAGGGGCAAAAAGGAACGCTTCTCGAGGTGAGTCGGGAGACCCAGGGTCCCTTTCCCCAGTAGCCACAGGGATACTGGGATTCCTGTCAATGTTCAAGAGGAGTCAGGCTCCGTCAAATTTTGAAGCAGTGAGCTCTGCGTGCCTCTCGAGGTGTCAGAGGCATGTGAGGCATTCCGTCGAAAAGGAGTCGGGGACCTAGGGCTTTCTCTAGGGACTCCACAGGTGGTGCAGACATCCCTTCAGCTTGTGAGATGAAAGACTAGACTGTATTCAAGCCACTGCAAGGAAAGCCGGCCTCCTTTCGAGTCAGGGCTTCTCGGTGTATATGCCCATTGGGGCAGCAATCTCAGGGTCCCACATCCCTCATACCTATTGCTGAGAGAAGCCTCCTCTTGAGGGGCTTGTGGAAAGGTGGCCTACGTCTTGAGTCTAAGCCAGGGAATCAGCTCTCATCTCGAGGCAATTTGGGGTACACGGAGCAGTCCTCGAGTTGCTCTGCTGAACTTGGTACTCCTCTAGACTTGGCCCGTTGTTCTCGGGGAACCTCTGGAGTTTGCCTAAAGGGAGTCAAGCCTCAGGTCGTGTTTGATGGGGAACGGGGGATGGCTCTGGAGTCAATGCAGGGGAAGCGGGCCTCATCTCGAGTTGATTTGGGGCCCATGGAGCTCCTTCGCGATGCTGGTGTGACTCAGGGTCCCTCTCTACTTGTGACAGTGTTTTTGCGGACTGTCTCGACATCCATCAAGCAAGTCGAGGCTCCTGACATGTTTCAGGGGGCTCACGGAATTGCTCTGCATGCAGTGCAGGGGAATCGGGCCTCATCTCGCTTGGAGGGGGAAAGTCTCATGGTTTTTTCTCGAGTTGCGGCGGGGACCTGGGGTACATTCTCGACTAACGGCGGGGATGGCCCTTCAACCCTCGTGTTGGTTCAACGAAGTCAGGACTCCTGTCGAGTTACGAGGGACACCTCAGGAGTCTCTTCGAGGCTTGGCAGGGCAAAAGGAACGCTTCTCGAGGTGAGTCGGGAGACCCAGGGTCCCTTTCCAGTAGCCACAGGGATACTGGGATTCCTGTCAATGTTCAAGAGGAGTCAGGCTCCGTCAAATTTTGAAGCAGTGAGCTCTGCGTGCCTCTCGAGGTGTCAGAGGCATGTGAGGCATTCCGTCGAAAGGAGTCGGGGACCTAGGGCTTTCTCTAGGGACTCCACAGGTAGTGCAGACATCCCTTCAGCTTGTGAGATGAAAGACTAGACTGTATTCAAGCCACTGCAAGGAAAGCCGGCCTCCTTTCGAGTCAGGGCTTCTCGGTGTATATGCCCATTGAGGCAGCAATCTCAGGGTCCCTCCCTCATACCTATTGCTGAGAGAAGCCTCCTCTTGAGGGGCTTGTGGAAAGGTGGCCTACGTCTTGAGTCTAAGCCAGGGAATCAGCTCTCATCTCGAGGCAATTTGGGGTACACGGAGCAGTCCTCGAGTTGCTCTGCTGAACTTGGTACTCCTCTAGACTTGGCCCGTTGTTCTCGGGGAACCTCTGGAGTTGCCTAAAAGGGAGTCAAGCCTCAGGTCGTGTTTGATGGGGAACGGGGGATGGCTCTGGAGTCAATGCAGGGGAAGCGGGCCTAATCTCGAGTTGATTTGGGGCCCATGGAGCTCCTTCGCGATGCTGGTGTGACCTCAGGGTCCCTCTCTACTTGTGACAGTGTTTTTGCGGACTGTCTCGACATCCATCAAGCAAGTCGAGGCTCCTGACATGTTTCAGGGGGGCTCACGGAATTGCTCTGCATGCAGTGCAGGGGAATCGGGCCTCATCTCGCTTGGAGGGGGAAGTCTCATGGTTTTTCTCGAGTTGCGGCGGGGACCTGGGGTACATTCTCGACTTACGGCGGGGATGGCCCTTCAACCCTCGTGTTGGTTCAACGAAGTCAGGACTCCTGTCGAGTTACGAGGGACACCTCAGGAGTCTCTTCGAGGCTTGGCAGGGCAAAAGGAACGCTTCTCGAGGTGAGTCGGGAGACCCAGGGTCCCTTTCCAGTAGCCACAGGGATACTGGGATTCCTGTCAATGTTCAAGAGGAGTCAGGCTCCGTCAAATTTTGAAGCAGTGAGCTCTGCGTGCCTCTCGAGGTGTCAGAGGCATGTGAGGCATTCCGTCGAAAGGAGTCGGGGACCTAGGGCTTTCTCTAGGGACTCCACAGGTGGTGCAGACATCCCTTCAGCTTGTGAGATGAAAGACTAGACTGTATTCAAGCCACTGCAAGGAAAGCCGGCCTCCTTTCGAGTCAGGGCTTCTCGGTGTATATGCCCATTGAGGCAGCAATCTCAGGGTCCCTCCCTCATACCTATTGCTGAGAGAAGCCTCCTCTTGAGGGGCTTGTGGAAAGGTGGCCTACGTCTTGAGTCTAAGCCAGGGAATCAGCTCTCATCTCGAGGCAATTTGGGGTACACGGAGCAGTCCTCGAGTTGCTCTGCTGAACTTGGTACTCCTCTAGACTTGGCCCGTTGTTGTTCTCGGGGAACCTCTGGAGTTGCCTAAAGGGAGTCAAGCCTCAGGTCGTGTTTTGATGGGGAACGGGGGGATGGCTCTGGAGTCAATGCAGGGGAAGCGGGCCTCATCTCGAGTTGATTTGGGGCCCATGGAGCTCCTTCGCGATGCTGGTGTGACCTCAGGGTCCCTCTCTACTTGTGACAGTGTTTTTGCGGACTGTCTCGACATCCATCAAGCAAGTCGAGGCTCCTGACATGTTTCAGGGGGCTCACGGAATTGCTCTGCATGCAGTGCAGGGGAATCGGGCCTCATCTCGCTTGGAGGGGGAAGTCTCATGGTTTTTTTCTCGAGTTGCGGCGGGGACCTGGGGTACATTCTCGACTTACGGCGGGGATGGCCCTTCAACCCTCGTGTTGGTTCAACGAAGTCAGGACTCCTGTCGAGTTACGAGGGACACCTCAGGAGTCTCTTCGAGGCTTGGCAGGGCAAAAGGAACGCTTCTCGAGGTGAGTCGGGAGACCCAGGGTCCCTTTCCAGTAGCAACAGGGATACTGGGATTCCTGTCAATGTTCAAGAGGAGTCAGGCTCCGTCAAATTTTGAAGCAGTGAGCTCTGCGTGCCTCTCGAGGTGTCAGAGGCATGTGAGGCATTCCGTCGAAAGGAGTCGGGGACCTAGGGCTTTCTCTAGGGACTCCACAGGTGGTGCAGACATCCCTTCAGCTTGTGAGATGAAAGACTAGACTGTATTCAAGCCACTGCAAGGAAAGCCGGCCTCCTTTCGAGTCAGGGCTTCTCGGTGTATATGCCCATTGAGGCAGCAATCTCAGGGTCCCTCCCTCATACCTATTGCTGAGAGAAGCCTCCTCTTGAGGGGCTTGTGGAAAGGTGGCCTACGTCTTGAGTCTAAGCCAGGGAATCAGCTCTCATCTCGAGGCAATTTGGGGTACACGGAGCAGTCCTCGAGTTGCTCTGCTGAACTTGGTACTCCTCTAGACTTGGCCCGTTGTTCTCGGGGAACCTCTGGAGTTGCCTAAAGGGAGTCAAGCCTCAGGTCGTGTTTGATGGGGAACGGGGGGATGGCTCTGGAGTCAATGCAGGGGAAGCGGGCCTCATCTCGAGTTGATTTGGGGCCCATGGAGCTCCTTCGCGATGCTGGTGTGACCTCAGGGTCCCTCTCTACTTGTGACAGTGTTTTTGCGGACTGTCTCGACATCCATCAAGCAAGTCGAGGCTCCTGACATGTTTCAGGGGGCTCACGGAATTGCTCTGCATGCAGTGCAGGGGAATCGGGCCTCATCTCGCTTGGAGGGGGGAAGTCTCATGGTTTTTTTCTTGAGTTGCGGCGGGGACCTGGGGTACATTCTCGACTTACGGCGGGGATGGCCCTTCAACCCTCGTGTGTTGGTTCAACGAAGTCAGGACTCCTGTCGAGTTACGAGGGACACCTCAGGAGTCTCTCTTCGAGGCTTGGCAGGGCAAAAGGAACGCTTCTCGAGGTGAGTCGGGAGACCCAGGGTCCCTTTCCAGTAGCCACAGGGATACTGGGATTCCTGTCAATGTTCAAGAGGAGTCAGGCTCCGTCAAATTTTGAAGCAGTGAGCTCTGCGTGCCTCTCGAGGTGTCAGAGGCATGTGAGGCATTCCGTCGAAAGGAGTCGGGGACCTAGGGCTTTCTCTAGGGACTCCACAGGTGGTGCAGACATCCCTTCAGCTTGTGAGATGAAAGACTAGACTGTATTCAAGCCACTGCAAGGAAAGCCGGCCTCCTTTCGAGTCAGGGCTTCTCGGTGTATATGCCCATTGAGGCAGCAATCTCAGGGTCCCTCCCTCATACCTATTGCTGAGAGAAGCCTCCTCTTGAGGGGCTTGTGGAAAGGTGGCCTACGTCTTGAGTCTAAGCCAGGGAATCAGCTCTCATCTCGAGGCAATTTGGGGTACACGGAGCAGTCCTCGAGTTTGCTCTGCTGAACTTGGTACTCCTCTAGACTTGGCCCGTTGTTCTCGGGGAACCTCTGGAGTTGCCTAAAGGGAGTCAAGCCTCAGGTCGTGTTTGATGGGGAACGGGGGATGGCTCTGGAGTCAATGCAGGGGAAGCGGGCCTCATCTCGAGTTGATTTGGGGGCCCATGGAGCTCCTTCGCGATGCTGGTGTGACCTCAGGGTCCCTCTCTACTTGTGACAGTGTTTTTGCGGACTGTCTCGACATCCATCAAGCAAGTCGAGGCTCCTGACATGTTTCAGGGGGCTCACGGAATTGCTCTGCATGCAGTGCAGGGGAATCGGGCCTCATCTCGCTTGGAGGGGGAAGTCTCATGGTTTTTCTCGAGTTGCGGCGGGGACCTGGGGTACATTCTCGACTTACGGCGGGGATGGCCCTTCAACCCTCGTGTTGTTCAACGAAGTCAGGACTCCTGTCGAGTTACGAGGGACACCTCAGGAGTCTCTTCGAGGCTTGGCAGGGCAAAAGGGAACGCTTCTCGAGGTGAGAGTCGGGAGACCCAGGGTCCCTTTCCAGTAGCCACAGGGATACTGGGATTCCTGTCAATGTTCAAGAGGAGTCAGGCTCCGTCAAATTTTGAAGCAGTGAGCTCTGCGTGCCTCTCGAGGTGTCAGAGGCATGTGAGGCATTCCGTCGAAAGGAGTCGGGGACCTAGGGCTTTCTCTAGGGACTCCACAGGTGGTGCAGACATCCCTTCAGCTTGTGAGATGAAAGACTAGACTGTATTCAAGCCACTGCAAGGAAAGCCGGCCTCCTTTCGAGTCAGGGCTTCTCGGTGTATATGCCCATTGAGGCAGCAATCTCAGGGTCCCTCCCTCATACCTATTGCTGAGAGAAGCCTCCTCTTGAGGGGCTTGTGGAAAGGTGGCCTACGTCTTGAGTCTAAGCCAGGGAATCAGCTCTCATCTCGAGGCAATTTGGGGTACACGGAGCAGTCCTCGAGTTGCTCTGCTGAACTTGGTACTCCTCTAGACTTGGCCCGTTGTTCTCGGGGAACCTCTGGAGTTGCCTAAAGGAGTCAAGCCTCAGGTCGTGTTTGATGGGGAACGGGGGATGGCTCTGGAGTCAATGCAGGGGAAGCGGGCCTCATCTCGAGTTGATTTGGGGCCCATGGAGCTCCTTCGCGATGCTGGTGTGACCTCAGGGTCCCTCTCTACTTGTGACAGTGTTTTTGCGGACTGTCTCGACATCCATCAAGCAAGTCGAGGCTCCTGACATGTTTCAGGGGGCTCACGGAATTGCTCTGCATGCAGTGCAGGGGAATCGGGCCTCATCTCGCTTGGAGGGGGAAGTCTCATGGTTTTTTCTCGAGTTGCGGCGGGGACCTGGGGTACATTCTCGACTTACGGCGGGGATGGCCCTTCAACCCTCGTGTTGTTCAACGAAGTCAGGACTCCTGTCGAGTTACGAGGGACACCTCAGGAGTCTCTTCGAGGCTTGGCAGGGCAAAAGGAACGCTTCTCGAGGTGAGTCGGGAGACCCAGGGTCCCTTTCCAGTAGCCACAGGGATACTGGGATTCCTGTCAATGTTCAAGAGGAGATCAGGCTCCGTCAAATTTTGAAGCAGTGAGCTCTGCGTGCCTCTCGAGGTGTCAGAGGCATGTGAGGCATTCCGTCGAAAGGAGTCGGGGACCTAGGGCTTTCTCTAGGGACTCCACAGGTGGTGCAGACATCCCTTCAGCTTGTGAGATGAAAGACTAGACTGTATTCAAGCCACTGCAAGGAAAGCCGCCGGCCTCCTTTCGAGTCAGGGCTTCTCGGTGTATATGCCCATTGAGGCAGCAATCTCAGGGTCCCTCCCTCATACCTATTGCTGAGAGAAGCCTCCTCTTGAGGGGCTTGTGGAAAGGTGGCCTACGTCTTGAGTCTAAGCCAGGGAATCAGCTCTCATCTCGAGGCAATTTGGGGTACACGGAGCAGTCCTCGAGTTGCTCTGCTGAACTTGGTACTCCTCTAGACTTGGCCCGTTGTTCTCGGGGAACCTCTGGAGTTGCCTAAAGGGAGTCAAGCCTCAGGTCGTGTTTGATGGGGAACGGGGGATGGCTCTGGAGTCAATGCAGGGGAAGCGGGCCTCATCTCGAGTTGATTTGGGGCCCATGGAGCTCCTTCGCGATGCTGGTGTGACCTCAGGGTCCCTCTCTACTTGTGACAGTGTTTTTGCGGACTGTCTCGACATCCATCAAGCAAGTCGAGGCTCCTGACATGTTTCAGGGGGCTCACGGAATTGCTCTGCATGCAGTGCAGGGGAATCGGGCCTCATCTCGCTTGGAGGGGGAAGTCTCATGGTTTTTCTCGAGTTGCGGCGGGGACCTGGGGTACATTCTCGACTTTACGGCGGGGATGGCCCTTCAACCCTCGTGTTGTTCAACGAAGTCAGGACTCCTGTCGAGTTACGAGGGACACCTCAGGAGTCTCTTCGAGGCTTGGCAGGGCAAAAGGAACGCTTCTCGAGGTGAGTCGGGAGACCCAGGGTCCCTTTCCAGTAGCCACAGGGATACTGGGATTCCTGTCAATGTTCAAGAGGAGTCAGGCTCCGTCAAATTTTGAAGCAGTGAGCTCTGCGTGCCTCTCGAGGTGTCAGAGGCATGTGAGGCATTCCGTCGAAAGGAGTCGGGGACCTAGGGCTTTCTCTAGGGACTCCACAGGTGGTGCAGACATCCCTTCAGCTTGTGAGATGAAAGACTAGACTGTATTCAAGCCACTGCAAGGAAAGCCGGCCTCCTTTCGAGTCAGGGCTTCTCGGTGTATATGCCCATTGAGGCAGCAATCTCAGGGTCCCTCCCTCATACCTATTGCTGAGAGAAGCCTCCTCTTGAGGGGCTTGTGGAAAGGTGGCCTACGTCTTGAGTCTAAGCCAGGGAATCAGCTCTCATCTCGAGGCAATTTGGGGTACACGGAGCAGTCCTCGAGTTGCTCTGCTGAACTTGGTACTCCTCTAGACTTGGCCCGTTGTTCTCGGGGAACCTCTGGAGTTGCCTAAAGGGAGTCAAGCCTCAGGTCGTGTTTGATGGGGAACGGGGGATGGCTCTGGAGTCAATGCAGGGGAAGCGGGCCTCATCTCGAGTTGATTTGGGGCCCATGGAGCTCCTTCGCGATGCTGGTGTGACCTCAGGGTCCCTCTCTACTTGTGACAGTGTTTTTGCGGACTGTCTCGACATCCATCAAGCAAGTCGAGGCTCCTGACATGTTTCAGGGGGCTCACGGAATTGCTCTGCATGCAGTGCAGGGGAATCGGGCCTCATCTCGCTTGGAGGGGGGGGGAAGTCTCATGGTTTTTCTCGAGTTGCGGCGGGGACCTGGGGTACATTCTCGACTTTACGGCGGGGATGGCCCTTCAACCCTCGTGTTGGTTCAACGAAGTCAGGACTCCTGTCGAGTTACGAGGGACACCTCAGGAGTCTCTTCGAGGCTTGGCAGGGCAAAAGGGAACGCTTCTCGAGGTGAGTCGGGAGACCCAGGTCCCCTTTCCAGTAGCCACAGGGATACTGGGATTCCTGTCAATGTTCAAGAGGAGTCAGGCTCCGTCAAATTTTGAAAGCAGTGAGCTCTGCGTGCCTCTCGAGGTGTCAGAGGCATGTGAGGCATTCCGTCGAAAGGAGTCGGGGACCTAGGGCTTTCTCTAGGGACTCCACAGGTGGTGCAGACATCCCTTCAGCTTGTGAGATGAAAGACTAGACTGTATTCAAGCCACTGCAAGGAAAGCCCGGCCTCCTTTCGAGTCAGGGCTTCTCGGTGTATATGCCCATTGAGGCAGCAATCTCAGGGTCCCTCCCTCATACCTATTGCTGAGAGAAGCCTCCTCTTGAGGGGCTTGTGGAAAGGTGGCCTACGTCTTGAGTCTAAGCCAGGGAATCAGCTCTCATCTCGAGGCAATTTGGGGTACACGGAGCAGTCCTCGAGTTGCTCTGCTGAACTTGGTACTCCTCTAGACTTGGCCCGTTGTTCTCGGGGAACCTCTGGAGTTGCCTAAAGGGAGTCAAGCCTCAGGTCGTGTTTGATGGGGAACGGGGGATGGCTCTGGAGTCAATGCAGGGGAAGCGGGCCTCATCTCGAGTTGATTTGGGGCCCATGGAGCTCCTTCGCGATGCTGGTGTGACCTCAGGGTCCCTCTCTACTTGTGACAGTGTTTTTGCGGACTGTCTCGACATCCATCAAGCAAGTCGAGGCTCCTGACATGTTTCAGGGGGCTCACGGAATTGCTCTGCATGCAGTGCAGGGGAATCGGGCCTCATCTCGCTTGGAGGGGGAAGTCTCATGGTTTTTCTCGAGTTGCGGCGGGGACCTGGGGTACATTCTCGACTTACGGCGGGGATGGCCCTTCAACCCTCGTGTTTGTTCAACGAAGTCAGGACTCCTGTCGAGTTACGAGGGACACCTCAGGAGTCTCTTCGAGGCTTGGCAGGGCAAAAGGGACGCTTCTCGAGGTGAGTCGGGAGACCCAGGGTCCCTTTCCAGTAGCCACAGGGATACTGGGATTCCTGTCAATGTTCAAGAGGAGTCAGGCTCCGTCAAATTTTGAAGCAGTGAGCTCTGCGTGCCTCTCGAGGTGTCAGAGGCATGTGAGGCATTCCGTCGAAAAGAGGAGTCGGGGACCTAGGGCTTTCTCTAGGGACTCCACAGGTGGTGCAGACATCCCTTCACCTTGTGAGATGAAAGACTAGACTGTATTCAAGCCACTGCAAGGAAACCGGCCTCCTTTCGAGTCAGGGCTTCTCGGTGTATATGCCCATTGAGGCAGCAATCTCAGGGTCCCTCCCTCATACCTATTGCTGAGAGAAGCCTCCTCTTGAGGGGCTTGTGGAAAGGTGGCCTACGTCTTGGTCTAAGCCAGGGAATCAGCTCTCATCTCGAGGCAATTTGGGGTACACGGAGCAGTCCTCGAGTTGCTCTGCTGAACTTGGTACTCCTCTAGACTTGGCCCGTTGTTCTCGGGGAACCTCTGGAGTTGCCTAAAGGGAGTCAAGCCTCAGGTCGTGTTTGATGGGGAACGGGGGATGGCTCTGGAGTCAATGCAGGGGAAGCGGGCCTCATCTCGAGTTGATTTGGGGCCCATGGAGCTCCTTCGCGATGCTGGTGTGACCTCAGGGTCCCTCTCTACTTGTGACAGTGTTTTTGCGGACTGTCTCGACATCCATCAAGCAAGTCGAGGCTCCTGACATGTTTCAGGGGGCTCACGGAATTGCTCTGCATGCAGTGCAGGGGGGAATCGGGCCTCATCTCGCTTGGAGGGGGGAAGTCTCATGGTTTTTCTCGAGTTGCGGGCGGCGGGGACCTGGGGTACATTCTCGACTTACGGCGGGGATGGCCCTTCAACCCTCGTGTTTGTTCAACGAAGTCAGGACTCCTGTCGAGTTACGAGGGACACCTCAGGAGTCTCTTCGAGGCTTGGCAGGGCAAAAGGGACGCTTCTCGAGGTGAGTCGGAAGACCCAGGGTCCCTTTCCAGTAGCCACAGGGATACTGGGATTCCTGTCAATGTTCAAGAGGAGTCAGGCTCCGTCAAATTTTGAAGCAGTGAGCTCTGCGTGCCTCTCGAGGTGTCAGAGGCATGTGAGGCATTCCGTCGAAAGGAGTCGGGGCCTAGGGCTTTCTCTAGGGACTCCACAGGTGGTGCAGACATCCCTTCAGCTTGTGAGATGAAAGACTAGACTGTATTCAAGCCACTGCAAGGAAAGCCCGGCCTCCTTTCGAGTCAGGGCTTCTCGGTGTATATGCCCATTGAGGCAGCAATCTCAGGGTCCCTCCCTCATACCTATTGCTGAGAGAAGCCTCCTCTTGAGGGGCTTGTGGAAAGGTGGCCTACGTCTTGAGTCTAAGCCAGGGAATCAGCTCTCATCTCGAGGCAATTTGGGGTACACGGAGCAGTCCTCGAGTTGCTCTGCTGAACTTGGTACTCCTCTAGACTTGGCCCGTTGTTCTCGGGGAACCTCTGGAGTTGCCTAAAGGGAGTCAAGCCTCAGGTCGTGTTTGATGGGGAACGGGGGATGGCTCTGGAGTCAATGCAGGGGAAGCGGGCCTCATCTCGAGTTGATTTGGGGCCCATGGAGCTCCTTCGCGATGCTGGTGTGACCTCAGGGTCCCTCTCTACTTTGTGACAGTGTTTTTGCGGACTGTCTCGACATCCATCAAGCAAGTCGAGGCTCCTGACATGTTTCAGGGGGCTCACGGAATTGCTCTGCATGCAGTGCAGGGGAAAAATGAATAATCGGGCTCATCTCGCTTGGAGGGGGAAGTCTCATGGTTTTTTCTCGAGTTTGCGGCGGGGACCTGGGGTACATTACTCGACTTACGGCGGGGATGGCCCTTCAACCCTCGTGTTTTTGTTCAACGATAGTCAGGACTCCTGTCGAGTTAACGAGGGACACCTCAGGAGTCTCTTCGAGGCTTGGCAGGGCAAAAGGAACGCTTCTCGAGGTGAGTCGGGAGACCCAGGGTCCCTTTCCAGTAGCCACAGGGATACTGGGATTCCTGTCAATGTTCAAGAGGAGTCGAGGCTCCGTCAATTTTGAAGCAGTGAGTGTGGCTCTGCTTCGTGCCTCTCGAGGGTGTCAGAGGGCATGTGAGGCATTCCGTCGAAAGGAGTCGGGGACCTGGGCTTTCTCTAGGGACTCCACAGGTGGTGCAGACATCCCTTCAGCCTGTGAGATGAAAGACTAGACTGTATTCAAGCCACTGACAAGGAAACCCGGCCTCCTTTCGAGTCAGGGCTTCTCGGTGTATATGCCCATTGAGGCAGCAATCTCAGGGTCCCTCCCTCATACCTATTGCTGAGAGAAGCCTCCTCTGTGAGGGGGCTTGTGGAAAAGTTGGCCTACGTCTTGAGTCTAGTAAAGCCAGGGGAGTGACTCAGCTCTCATCTCGGGCAATTTGGGGTACACGGAGCAGTCCCTCGAGTTGCCTCTGCTGAAAACTTGGTACTCCTCTAGGACTTGGCCCGTTGTTCTCGGGGAACCTCTGGAGTTGCCCTAAAGGGAGTCAAGCCTCAGGTCGTGTTTGATGTGGGAAACGGGGGATGGCTCTGGAGTCAATGCAGGGGAAGCGGGCCTCATCCGAGTTGATCTTGGGATCCCATGCGAGCTGGGGCCTTCTTGCGATGCTGGTGTGACCTCAGGGTCCCTCTCTACTTTGTGACAGTGTTTTTTGCGGACTGTCTCGACATCCATCAAGCAAGTCGAGGCTCCCTGACATGTTTCAGGGGGCTCACAGGAATTGCTCTGCATGCAGTGCAGGGGAATCGGGGCCTCATCTCGCTTGGAGGGGGAAGTCTCATTGTTTTTCTCGAGTTGCGGCGGGGACCTGAGGTTACATTTCTCGACTTACGGAGGGGATGGCCCTTCAACCCTCGTGTTTGTTCAACGAAGTCAGGCACTCCTGTCGAGTTACGAGGGACACCTCAGGTAGTGCTCTTTTCGAGGCTTGGCAGGGCAAAAGGGACGCTTCTCGATTTTGGTGAGTCGGGAGCCAGGGTCCCTTTCCAGGTATGGCCCTACAGGGATACTGGGGAATTCCTGTCAATGTTCAAGAGGAGTCAAGGGCTCCGTCAAATTTTGACAGAGCAGTGATGGCTCTGGTGCTTCTCGAGGTGTCAGAGGCATGTGAGGCAATTCCGTTCGCATAAAGGAGTCGACAGGGACCTAGGGCTATTTCTCTAGGGACTCCACAGGTGGTGCTGGACATCGCCTTCAACCTTGTGAGATGAAAGACTTAGACTGCTATTCAAGCCACTGCAAGGAAACCCGGCCTCCTTTTCGAGTTCAGGGCTCTCTCGTGGTGTATATGCCCATTGAGGCAGCAATCTCAGGGTCCCTCCCTCATACCTATTGCTGAGAGAAGCTCACCTCTTGAGGGGCTTGTGGAAAGGTGGCCTACGTCTCTGAGTCTATGCCAGGAATCAGCTATCATCTCGAGGCAATTTGGGGGTTCCACGGAGGCAGTCCTCGAGTTGCTCTGCTGAAACTTGGTACTCCTCTAGACTGAGTGGCCCGTTGTTCTCGGGGAACCTCTGGAGGGTTGCCTAAAGGGAGTCAAGCCTGAGAGGTCGTGTTTGATGGGGAACGGTGGGGATGGCTCTGGAGTTCATCAATGCAGGGAAGAGCGGAGGACGCCTCATCTCCGAGTTGATTGTGGGGCCCATGGAGCTCCTTCGCGATGCTGGTGTGACCTGCAGGGTCCCTCTCCCCCACCCCCTACTTGTGACAGTGTTTTTGCGGACTGTCTCGACATCCATCAAGCAAGTCGAGGCTCCTGACATGTTTCAGGGGGCTCACGGAACTTGCTACTGCATGCAGCAGTGCAGGGGGAATCGGGCTTCATCTCGCTTTGGAGGGGGAAGTCTCATGGTTCTTTCTCGAGTTGGCGGCGGGGACCTGGGGTCATTCTCGACTTTTACGGCGGGGATGGCCCTTCAACCCACTCGTGGGTTTGTTCAACGAAGTCAGGACTCCTGTCGAGTTACGAGGGACACCTCAGGAGTCTTCTCTCGAGGCATTGGCAGGGCAAAAGGGACGCTTTCTCGAGGTGGGAGTCGGGAGACCAGGGTCCCTTTCCAGTAGCCACAGGGATACTGGGATTCCTGTCAATGTTCAAGAGGATCGTCCGGGCCAGGCTCCGTCAAATTTTGAAGCAGTGAGCTCTGCGTTGCCTCTCGAGGTGTCTGAGGCATGTGAGGCATTCCGTCGAAGGCGAGTCGGGGACCTATTCGGGGGAGCTTTCTCTAGGGACTCCACAGGTGGTGCAGAACATCCCTTCACCTTGTGAGATGAAAAGACTAGACTGTATTCAAGCCACTGCAAGGAAACCCGGCCTCCTTTCGAGTCAGGGCTTCTCGGTGTATATGCCATTGAAGGCAGCAATCTCAGGGTGATTCCCTCCGCCTCATACCTATTGCTGAGAAGAAGCCTCCTCTTGAGGGGCTTCTGGAAAGGGCCTACGTCTTGAGGGGGGGGGTGGGGGGTCTAAGCCAGGGATATCAGCTCTCATCTCGAGGCAATTTGGGGTACACGGAAGCAGTCCTACGAGTTGCTCTGACTGAACTTGGTGATACTCCTCTAGACTTGGCCCGTTGTTTTCTCGGGGAACCTCTGGAGTTGCCTAAAGGAGAAGTCAAGCCTCAAGGTCGTGTTTGATGGGAACGGGGCGGGAGATGGCTATGGAGTCAATTGAAGGGGAAGCGAGGCCTCATCTCGTGAGTAGATTTTTGGGAATGGCCCTTTGAGCTCCTTCGCAATGCTCGTGTGACCTCAGGGTCCCCTCTCTGTCCCTTGTTGACAGTAAGTTATTTGCGGGACTGTCTCGACATCCATGCAGCGAAGTGCGATGGCTCAGACATGTTTCAGGGGGCTCACGGAATTGCTCTGCATGCAGTGCAGGGGAATCGGGCCTCATCTCGCTTGGGGAAGTCTCATGGTTTTTTCTCGAGTTGCGGCGGGGACCTGGGGTACATTCTCGACTTACGGCGGGGATGGCCCTTCAACCCTCGTGTTGGTTCAACGAAGTCAGGACTCCTGTCGAGTTACGAGGGACACCTCAGGAGTCTCTTCGAGGCTTGGCAGGGCAAAAGGAACGCTTCTCGAGGTGAGTCGGGAGACCCAGGGTCCCTTTCCAGTAGCCACAGGGATACTGGGATTCCTGTCAATGTTCAAGAGGAGTCAGGCTCCGTCAAATTTTGAAGCAGTGAGCTCTGCGTGCCTCTCGAGGTGTCAGAGGCATGTGAGGCATTCCGTCGAAAGGAGTCGGGGACCTAGGGCTTTCTCTAGGGACTCCACAGGTGGTGCAGACATCCCTTCAGCTTGTGAGATGAAAGACTAGACTGTATTCAAGCCACTGCAAGGAAAGCCGGCCTCCTTTCGAGTCAGGGCTTCTCGGTGTATATGCCCATTGAGGCAGCAATCTCAGGGTCCCTCCCTCATACCTATTGCTGAGAGAAGCCTCCTCTTGAGGGGCTTGTGGAAAGGTGGCCTACGTCTTGAGTCTAAGCCAGGGAATCAGCTCTCATCTCGAGGCAATTTGGGGTACACGGAGCAGTCCTCGAGTTGCTCTGCTGAACTTGGTACTCCTCTAGACTTGGCCCGTTGTTCTCGGGGAACCTCTGGAGTTGCCTAAAGGGAGTCAAGCCTCAGGTCGTGTTTGATGGGGAACGGGGGATGGCTCTGGAGTCAATGCAGGGGAAGCGGGCCTCATCTCGAGTTGATTTGGGGCCATGGAGCTCCTTCGCGATGCTGGTGTGACCTCAGGGTCCCTCTCTACTTGTGACAGTGTTTTTTGCGGACTGTCTCGACATCCATCAAGCAAGTCGAGGCTCCTGACATGTTTCAGGGGGCTCACGGAATTGCTCTGCATGCAGTGCAGGGGAATCGGGCCTCATCTCGCTTGGAGGGGGAAGTCTCATGGTTTTTCTCGAGTTTGCGGCGGGGACCTGGGGTACATTCTCGACTTACGGCGGGGATGGCCCTTCAACCCTCGTGTTGGTTCAACGAAGTCAGGACTCCTGTCGAGTTACGAGGGACACCTCAGGAGTCTCTTCGAGGCTTGGCAGGGCAAAAGGAACGCTTCTCGAGGTGAGTCGGGAGACCCAGGGTCCCTTTCCAGTAGCCACAGGGATACTGGGATTCCTGTCAATGTTCAAGAGGAGTCAGGCTCCGTCAAATTTTGAAGCAGTGAGCTCTGCGTGCCTCTCGAGGTGTCAGAGGCATGTGAGGCATTCCGTCGAAAGGAGTCGGGGACCTAGGGCTTTCTCTAGGGACTCCACAGGTGGTGCAGACATCCCTTCAGCTTGTGAGATGAAAGACTAGACTGTATTCAAGCCACTGCAAGGAAAGCCGGCCTCCTTTCGAGTCAGGGCTTCTCGGTGTATATGCCCATTGAGGCAGCAATCTCAGGGTCCCTCCCTCATACCTATTGCTGAGAGAGCCTCCTCTTGAGGGGCTTGTGGAAAGGTGGCCTACGTCTTGAGTCTAAGCCAGGGAATCAGCTCTCATCTCGAGGCAATTTGGGGTACACGGAGCAGTCCTCGAGTTGCTCTGCTGAACTTGGTACTCCTCTAGACTTGGCCCGTTGTTCTCGGGGAACCTCTGGAGTTGCCTAAAGGGAGTCAAGCCTCAGGTCGTGTTTGATGGGGAACGGGGGATGGCTCTGGAGTCAATGCAGGGGAAGCGGGCCTCATCTCGAGTTGATTTGGGGCCCATGGAGCTCCTTCGCGATGCTGGTGTGACCTCAGGGTCCCTCTCTACTTGTGACAGTGTTTTTGCGGACTGTCTCGACATCCATCAAGCAAGTCGAGGCTCCTGACATGTTTCAGGGGGCTCACGGAATTGCTCTGCATGCAGTGCAGGGGAATCGGGCCTCATCTCGCTTGGAGGGGGAAGTCTCATGGTTTTTCTCGAGTTGCGGCGGGGACCTGGGGTACATTCTCGACTTACGGCGGGGATGGCCCTTCAACCCTCGTGTTTGTTCAACGAAGTCAGGACTCCTGTCGAGTTACGAGGGACACCTCAGGAGTCTCTTCGAGGCTTGGCAGGGCAAAAGGAACGCTTCTCGAGGTGAGTCGGGAGACCCAGGGTCCCTTTCCAGTAGCCACAGGGATACTGGGATTCCTGTCAATGTTCAAGAGGAGTCAGGCTCCGTCAAATTTTGAAGCAGTGAGCTCTGCGTGCCTCTCGAGGTGTCAGAGGCATGTGAGGCATTCCGTCGAAAGGAGTCGGGGACCTAGGGCTTTCTCTAGGGACTCCACAGGTGGTGCAGACATCCCTTCAGCTTGTGAGATGAAAGACTAGACTGTATTCAAGCCACTGCAAGGAAAGCCGGCCTCCTTTCGAGTCAGGGCTTCTCGGTGTATATGCCCATTGAGGCAGCAATCTCAGGGTCCCTCCCTCATACCTATTGCTGAGAGAAGCCTCCTCTTGAGGGGCTTGTGGAAAGGTGGCCTACGTCTTGAGTCTAAGCCAGGGAATCAGCTCTCATCTCGAGGCAATTTGGGGTACACGGAGCAGTCCTCGAGTTGCTCTGCTGAACTTGGTACTCCTCTAGACTTGGCCCGTTGTTCTCGGGGAACCTCTGGAGTTGCCTAAAGGGAGTCAAGCCTCAGGTCGTGTTTGATGGGGAACGGGGGATGGCTCTGGAGTCAATGCAGGGGAAGCGGGCCTCATCTCGAGTTGATTTGGGGCCCATGGAGCTCCTTCGCGATGCTGGTGTGACCTCAGGGTCCCTCTCTACTTGTGACAGTGTTTTTGCGGACTGTCTCGACATCCATCAAGCAAGTCGAGGCTCCTGACATGTTTCAGGGGCTCACGGAATTGCTCTGCATGCAGTGCAGGGGAATCGGGCCTCATCTCGCTTGGAGGGGGAAGTCTCATGGTTTTTCTCGAGTTGCGGCGGGGACCTGGGGTACATTCTCGACTTACGGCGGGGATGGCCCTTCAACCCTCGTGTTGGTTCAACGAAGTCAGGACTCCTGTCGAGTTACGAGGGACACCTCAGGAGTCTCTTCGAGGCTTGGCAGGGCAAAAGGAACGCTTCTCGAGGTGAGTCGGGAGACCCAGGGTCCCTTTCCAGTAGCCACAGGGATACTGGGATTCCTGTCAATGTTCAAGAGGAGTCAGGCTCCGTCAAATTTTGAAGCAGTGAGCTCTGCGTGCCTCTCGAGGTGTCAGAGGCATGTGAGGCATTCCGTCGAAAGGAGTCGGGGACCTAGGGCTTTCTCTAGGGACTCCACAGGTGGTGCAGACATCCCTTCAGCTTGTGAGATGAAAGACTAGACTGTATTCAAGCCACTGCAAGGAAACCCGGCCTCCTTTCGAGTCAGGGCTTCTCGGTGTATATGCCCATTGAGGCAGCAATCTCAGGGTCCCTCCCTCATACCTATTGCTGAGAGAAGCCTCCTCTTGAGGGGCTTGTGGAAAGGTGGCCTACGTCTTGAGTCTAAGCCAGGGAATCAGCTCTCATCTCGAGGCAATTTGGGGTACACGGAGCAGTCCTCGAGTTGCTCTGCTGAACTTGGTACTCCTCTAGACTTGGCCCGTTGTTCTCGGGGAACCTCTGGAGTTGCCTAAAGGGAGTCAAGCCTCAGGTCGTGTTTTGGGGAACGGGGGATGGCTCTGGAGTCAATGCAGGGGAAGCGGGCCTCATCTCGAGTTGATTTGGGGCCCATGGAGCTCCTTCGCGATGCTGGTGTGACCTCAGGGTCCCTCTCTACTTGTGACAGTGTTTTTGCGGACTGTCTCGACATCCATCAAGCAAGTCGAGGCTCCTGACATGTTTCAGGGGGCTCACGGAATTGCTCTGCATGCAGTGCAGGGGAATCGGGCCTCATCTCGCTTGGAGGGGGAAGTCTCATGGTTTTTCTCGAGTTGCGGCGGGGACCTGGGGTACATTCTCGACTTACGGCGGGGATGGCCCTTCAACCCTCGTGTTGGTTCAACGAAGTCAGGACTCCTGTCGAGTTACGAGGGACACCTCAGGAGTCTCTTCGAGGCTTGGCAGGGCAAAAGGAACGCTTCTCGAGGTGAGTCGGGAGACCCAGGGTCCCTTTCCAGTAGCCACAGGGATACTGGGATTCCTGTCAATGTTCAAGAGGAGTCAGGCTCCGTCAAATTTTGAAGCAGTGAGCTCTGCGTGCCTCTCGAGGTGTCAGAGGCATGTGAGGCATTCCGTCGAAAGGAGTCGGGGACCTAGGGCTTTCTCTAGGGACTCCACAGGTGGTGCAGACATCCCTTCAGCTTGTGAGATGAAAGACTAGACTGTATTCAAGCCACTGCAAGGAAAGCCGGCCTCCTTTCGAGTCAGGGCTTCTCGGTGTATATGCCCATTGAGGCAGCAATCTCAGGGTCCCTCCCTCATACCTATTGCTGAGAGAAGCCTCCTCTTGAGGGGCTTGTGGAAAGGTGGCCTACGTCTTGAGTCTAAGCCAGGGAATCAGCTCTCATCTCGAGGCAATTTGGGGTACACGGAGCAGTCCTCGAGTTGCTCTGCTGAACTTGGTACTCCTCTAGACTTGGCCCGTTGTTCTCGGGGAACCTCTGGAGTTGCCTAAAGGGAGTCAAGCCTCAGGTCGTGTTTGATGGGGAACGGGGGATGGCTCTGGAGTCAATGCAGGGGAAGCGGGCCTCATCTCGAGTTGATTTGGGGCCCATGGAGCTCCTTCGCGATGCTGGTGTGACCTCAGGGTCCCTCTCTACTTGTGACAGTGTTTTTGCGGACTGTCTCGACATCCATCAAGCAAGTCGAGGCTCCTGACATGTTTCAGGGGGCTCACGGAATTGCTCTGCATGCAGTGCAGGGGAATCGGGCCTCATCTCGCTTGGGGGGAAGTCTCATGGTTTTTCTCGAGTTGCGGCGGGGACCTGGGGTACATTCTCGACTTACGGCGGGGATGGCCCTTCAACCCTCGTGTTGGTTCAACGAAGTCAGGACTCCTGTCGAGTTACGAGGGACACCTCAGGAGTCTCTTCGAGGCTTGGCAGGGCAAAAGGAACGCTTCTCGAGGTGAGTCGGGAGACCCAGGGTCCCTTTCCAGTAGCCACAGGGATACTGGGATTCCTGTCAATGTTCAAGAGGAGTCAGGCTCCGTCAAATTTTGAAGCAGTGAGCTCTGCGTGCCTCTCGAGGTGTCAGAGGCATGTGAGGCATTCCGTCGAAAGGAGTCGGGGACCTAGGGCTTTCTCTAGGGACTCCACAGGTGGTGCAGACATCCCTTCAGCTTGTGAGATGAAAAAGACTAGACTGTATTCAAGCCACTGCAAGGAAAGCCGGCCTCCTTTCGAGTCAGGGCTTCTCGGTGTATATGCCCATTGAGGCAGCAATCTCAGGGTCCCTCCCTCATACCTATTGCTGAGAGAAGCCTCCTCTTGAGGGGCTTGTGGAAAGGTGGCCTACGTCTTGAGTCTAAGCCAGGGAATCAGCTCTCATCTCGAGGCAATTTGGGGTACACACGGAGCAGTCCTCGAGTTGCTCTGCTGAACTTGGTACTCCTCTAGACTTGGCCCGTTGTTCTCGGGGAACCTCTGGAGTTGCCTAAAGGGAGTCAAGCCTCAGGTCGTGTTTGATGGGGAACGGGGGATGGCTCTGGAGTCAATGCAGGGGAAGCGGGCCTCATCTCGAGTTGATTTGGGGCCCATGGAGCTCCTTCGCGATGCTGGTGTGACCTCAGGGTCCCTCTCTACTTGTGACAGTGTTTTTGCGGACTGTCTCGACATCCATCAAGCAAGTCGAGGCTCCTGACATGTTTCAGGGGGCTCACGGAATTGCTCTGCATGCAGTGCAGGGGAATCGGGCCTCATCTCGCTTGGAGGGGGAAGTCTCATGGTTTTTCTCGAGTTGCGGCGGGGACCTGGGGTACATTCTCGACTTACGGCGGGGATGGCCCTTCAACCCTCGTGTTGGTTCAACGAAGTCAGGACTCCTGTCGAGTTACGAGGGACACCTCAGGAGTCTCTTCGAGGCTTGGCAGGGCAAAAGGAACGCTTCTCGAGGTGAGTCGGGAGACCCAGGGTCCCTTTCCAGTAGCCACAGGGATACTGGGATTCCTGTCAATGTTCAAGAGGAGTCAGGCTCCGTCAAATTTTGAAGCAGTGAGCTCTGCGTGCCTCTCGAGGTGTCAGAGGCATGTGAGGCATTCCGTCGAAAGGAGTCGGGGACCTAGGGCTTTCTCTAGGGACTCCACAGGTGGTGCAGACATCCCTTCAGCTTGTGAGATGAAAGACTAGACTGTATTCAAGCCACTGCAAGGAAAGCCGGCCTCCTTTCGAGTCAGGGCTTCTCGGTGTATATGCCCATTGAGGCAGCAATCTCAGGGTCCCTCCCTCATACCTATTGCTGAGAGAAGCCTCCTCTTGAGGGGCTTGTGGAAAGGTGGCCTACGTCTTGAGTCTAAGCCAGGGAATCAGCTCTCATCTCGAGGCAATTTGGGGTACACGGAGCAGTCCTCGAGTTGCTCTGCTGACTTGGTACTCCTCTAGACTTGGCCCGTTGTTCTCGGGGAACCTCTGGAGTTGCCTAAAGGGAGTCAAGCCTCAGGTCGTGTTTGATGGGGAACGGGGGATGGCTCTGGAGTCAATGCAGGGGAAGCGGGCCTCATCTCGAGTTGATTTGGGGCCCATGGAGCTCCTTCGCGATGCTGGTGTGACCTCAGGGTCCCTCTCTACTTGTGACAGTGTTTTTGCGGACTGTCTCGACATCCATCAAGCAAGTCGAGGCTCCTGACATGTTTCAGGGGGCTCACGGAATTGCTCTGCATGCAGTGCAGGGGAATCGGGCCTCATCTCGCTTGGAGGGGGAAGTCTCATGGTTTTTTTCTCGAGTTGCGGCGGGGACCTGGGGTACATTCTCGACTTACGGCGGGGATGGCCCTTCAACCCTCGTGTTGGTTCAACGAAGTCAGGACTCCTGTCGAGTTACGAGGGACACCTCAGGAGTCTCTTCGAGGCTTGGCAGGGCAAAAGGAACGCTTCTCGAGGTGAGTCGGGAGACCCAGGGTCCCTTTCCAGTAGCCACAGGGATACTGGGATTCCTGTCAATGTTCAAGAGGAGTCAGGCTCCGTCAAATTTTGAAGCAGTGAGCTCTGCGTGCCTCTCGAGGTGTCAGAGGCATGTGAGGCATTCCGTCGAAAGGAGTCGGGGACCTAGGGCTTTCTCTAGGGACTCCACAGGTGGTGCAGACATCCCTTCAGCTTGTGAGATGAAAGACTAGACTGTATTCAAGCCACTGCAAGGAAAGCCGGCCTCCTTTCGAGTCAGGGCTTCTCGGTGTATATGCCCATTGAGGCAGCAATCTCAGGGTCCCTCCCTCATACCTATTGCTGAGAGAAGCCTCCTCTTGAGGGGCTTGTGGAAAGGTGGCCTACGTCTTGAGTCTAAGCCAGGGAATCAGCTCTCATCTCGAGGCAATTTGGGGTACACGGAGCAGTCCTCGAGTTGCTCTGCTGAACTTGGTACTCCTCTAGACTTGGCCCGTTGTTCTCGGGGAACCTCTGGAGTTGCCTAAAGGGAGTCAAGCCTCAGGTCGTGTTTGATGGGGAACGGGGGATGGCTCTGGAGTCAATGCAGGGGAAGCGGGCCTCATCTCGAGTTGATTTGGGGCCCATGGAGCTCCTTCGCGATGCTGGTGTGACCTCAGGGTCCCTCTCTACTTGTGACAGTGTTTTTGCGGACTGTCTCGACATCCATCAAGCAAGTCGAGGCTCCTGACATGTTTCAGGGGGCTCACGGAATTGCTCTGCATGCAGTGCAGGGGAATCGGGCCTCATCTCGCTTGGAGGGGGAAGTCTCATGGTTTTTCTCGAGTTGCGGCGGGGACCTGGGGTACATTCTCGACTTACGGCGGGGATGGCCCTTCAACCCTCGTGTTGGTTCAACGAAGTCAGGACTCCTGTCGAGTTACGAGGGACACCTCAGGAGTCTCTTCGAGGCTTGGCAGGGCAAAAGGAACGCTTCTCGAGGTGAGTCGGGAGACCCAGGGTCCCTTTCCAGTAGCCACAGGGATACTGGGATTCCTGTCAATGTTCAAGAGGAGTCAGGCTCCGTCAAATTTTGAAGCAGTGAGCTCTGCGTGCCTCTCGAGGTGTCAGAGGCATGTGAGGCATTCCGTCGAAAGGAGTCGGGGACCTAGGGCTTTCTCTAGGGACTCCACAGGTGGTGCAGACATCCCTTCAGCTTGTGAGATGAAAGACTAGACTGTATTCAAGCCACTGCAAGGAAAGCCGGCCTCCTTTCGAGTCAGGGCTTCTCGGTGTATATGCCCATTGAGGCAGCAATCTCAGGGTCCCTCCCTCATACCTATTGCTGAGAGAAGCCTCCTCTTGAGGGGCTTGTGGAAAGGTGGCCTACGTCTTGAGTCTAAGCCAGGGAATCAGCTCTCATCTCGAGGCAATTTGGGGTACACGGAGCAGTCCTCGAGTTGCTCTGCTGAACTTGGTACTCCTCTAGACTTGGCCCGTTGTTCTCGGGGAACCTCTGGAGTTGCTAAAGGGAGTCAAGCCTCAGGTCGTGTTTGATGGGGAACGGGGGATGGCTCTGGAGTCAATGCAGGGAAGCGGGCCTCATCTCGAGTTGATTTGGGGCCCATGGAGCTCCTTCGCGATGCTGGTGTGACCTCAGGGTCCCTCTCTACTTGTGACAGTGTTTTTGCGGACTGTCTCGACATCCATCAAGCAAGTCGAGGCTCCTGACATGTTTCAGGGGGCTCACGGAATTGCTCTGCATGCAGTGCAGGGGAATCGGGCCTCATCTCGCTTGGAGGGGGAAGTCTCATGGTTTTTCTCGAGTTGCGGCGGGGACCTGGGGTACATTCTCGACTTACGGCGGGGATGGCCCTTCAACCCTCGTGTTTGTTCAACGAAGTCAGGACTCCTGTCGAGTTACGAGGGACACCTCAGGAGTCTCTTCGAGGCTTGGCAGGGCAAAAGGAACGCTTCTCGAGGTGAGTCGGGAGACCCAGGGTCCCTTTCCAGTAGCCACAGGGATACTGGGATTCCTGTCAATGTTCAAGAGGAGTCAGGCTCCGTCAAATTTTGAAGCAGTGAGCTCTGCGTGCCTCTCGAGGTGTCAGAGGCATGTGAGGCATTCCGTCGAAAGGAGTCGGGGACCTAGGGCTTTCTCTAGGGACTCCACAGGTGGTGCAGACATCCCTTCAGCTTGTGAGATGAAAGACTAGACTGTATTCAAGCCACTGCAAGGAAAGCCGGCCTCCTTTCGAGTCAGGGCTTCTCGGTGTATATGCCCATTGAGGCAGCAATCTCAGGGTCCCTCCCTCATACCTATTGCTGAGAGAAGCCTCCTTGAGGGGCTTGTGGAAAGGTGGCCTACGTCTTGAGTCTAAGCCAGGGAATCAGCTCTCATCTCGAGGCAATTTGGGGTACACGGAGCAGTCCTCGAGTTGCTCTGCTGAACTTGGTACTCCTCTAGACTTGGCCCGTTGTTCTCGGGGAACCTCTGGAGTTGCCTAAAGGGAGTCAAGCCTCAGGTCGTGTTTGATGGGGAACGGGGGATGGCTCTGGAGTCAATGCATGCAGGGGAAGCGGGCCTCATCTCGAGTTGATTTGGGGCCCATGGAGCTCCTTCGCGATGCTGGTGTGACCTCAGGGTCCCTCTCTACTTGTGACAGTGTTTTTGCGGACTGTCTCGACATCCATCAAGCAAGTCGAGGCTCCTGACATGTTTCAGGGGGCTCACGGAATTGCTCTGCATGCAGTGCAGGGGAATCGGGCCTCATCTCGCTTGGAGGGGGAAGTCTCATGGTTTTTCTCGAGTTGCGGCGGGGACCTGGGGTACATTCTCGACTTACGGCGGGGATGGCCCTTCAACCCTCGTGTTGGTTCAACGAAGTCAGGACTCCTGTCGAGTTACGAGGGACACCTCAGGAGTCTCTTCGAGGCTTGGCAGGGCAAAAGGAACGCTTCTCGAGGTGAGTCGGGAGACCCAGGGTCCCTTTCCAGTAGCCACAGGGATACTGGGATTCCTGTCAATGTTCAAGAGGAGTCAGGCTCCGTCAAATTTTGAAGCAGTGAGCTCTGCGTGCCTCTCGAGGTGTCAGAGGCATGTGAGGCATTCCGTCGAAAGGAGTCGGGGACCTAGGGCTTTCTCTAGGGACTCCACAGGTGGTGCAGACATCCCTTCAGCTTGTGAGATGAAAGACTAGACTGTATTCAAGCCACTGCAAGGAAACCCGGCCTCCTTTCGAGTCAGGGCTTCTCGGTGTATATGCCCATTGAGGCAGCAATCTCAGGGTCCCTCCCTCATACCTATTGCTGAGAGAAGCCTCCTCTTGAGGGGCTTGTGGAAAGGTGGCCTACGTCTTGAGTCTAAGCCAGGGAATCAGCTCTCATCTCGAGGCAATTTGGGGTACACGGAGCAGTCCTCGAGTTGCTCTGCTGAACTTGGTACTCCTCTAGACTTGGCCCGTTGTTCTCGGGGAACCTCTGGAGTTGCCTAAAGGGAGTCAAGCCTCAGGTCGTGTTTGATGGGGAACGGGGGATGGCTCTGGAGTCAATGCAGGGGAAGCGGGCCTCATCTCGAGTTGATTTGGGGCCCATGGAGCTCCTTCGCGATGCTGGTGTGACCTCAGGGTCCCTCTCTACTTGTGACAGTGTTTTTGCGGACTGTCTCGACATCCATCAAGCAAGTCGAGGCTCCTGACATGTTTCAGGGGGCTCACGGAATTGCTCTGCATGCAGTGCAGGGGAATCGGGCCTCATCTCGCTTGGAGGGGGGGTCTCATGGTTTTTCTCGAGTTGCGGCGGGGACCTGGGGTACATTCTCGACTTACGGCGGGGATGGCCCTTCAACCCTCGTGTTGTTCAACGAAGTCAGGACTCCTGTCGAGTTACGAGGGACACCTCAGGAGTCTCTTCGAGGCTTGGCAGGGCAAAAGGAACGCTTCTCGAGGTGAGTCGGGAGACCCAGGGTCCCTTTCCAGTAGCCACAGGGATACTGGGATTCCTGTCAATGTTCAAGAGGAGTCAGGCTCCGTCAAATTTTGAAGCAGTGAGCTCTGCGTGCCTCTCGAGGTGTCAGAGGCATGTGAGGCATTCCGTCGAAAGGAGTCGGGGACCTAGGGCTTTCTCTAGGGACTCCACAGGTGGTGCAGACATCCCTTCACCTTGTGAGATGAAAGACTAGACTGTATTCAAGCCACTGCAAGGAAAGCCGGCCTCCTTTCGAGTCAGGGCTTCTCGGTGTATATGCCCATTGAGGCAGCAATCTCAGGGTCCCTCCCTCATACCTATTGCTGAGAGAAGCCTCCTCTTGAGGGGCTTGTGGAAAGGTGGCCTACGTCTTGAGTCTAAGCCAGGGAATCAGCTCTCATCTCGAGGCAATTTGGGGTACACGGAGCAGTCCTCGAGTTGCTCTGCTGAACTTGGTACTCCTCTAGACTTGGCCCGTTGTTCTCGGGGAACCTCTGGAGTTGCCTAAAGGGAGTCAAGCCTCAGGTCGTGTTTGATGGGGAACGGGGGATGGCTCTGGAGTCAATGCAGGGGAAGCGGGCCTCATCTCGAGTTGATTTGGGGCCCATGGAGCTCCTTCGCGATGCTGGTGTGACCTCAGGGTCCCTCTCTACTTGTGACAGTGTTTTTGCGGACTGTCTCGACATCCATCAAGCAAGTCGAGGCTCCTGACATGTTTCAGGGGGCTCACGGAATTGCTCTGCATGCAGTGCAGGGGAATCGGGCCTCATCTCGCTTGGAGGGGGAAGTCTCATGGTTTTTCTCGAGTTGCGGCGGGGACCTGGGGTACATTCTCGACTTACGGCGGGGATGGCCCTTCAACCCTCGTGTTTGTTCAACGAAGTCAGGACTCCTGTCGAGTTACGAGGGACACCTCAGGAGTCTCTTCGAGGCTTGGCAGGGCAAAAGGAACGCTTCTCGAGGTGAGTCGGGAGACCCAGGGTCCCTTTCCAGTAGCCACAGGGATACTGGGATTCCTGTCAATGTTCAAGAGGAGTCAGGCTCCGTCAAATTTTGAAGCAGTGAGCTCTGCGTGCCTCTCGAGGTGTCAGAGGCATGTGAGGCATTCCGTCGAAAGGAGTCGGGGACCTAGGGCTTTCTCTAGGGACTCCACAGGTGGTGCAGACATCCCTTCAGCTTGTGAGATGAAAGACTAGACTGTATTCAAGCCACTGCAAGGAAAGCCGGCCTCCTTTCGAGTCAGGGCTTCTCGGTGTATATGCCCATTGAGGCAGCAATCTCAGGGTCCCTCCCTCATACCTATTGCTGAGAGAAGCCTCCTCTTGAGGGGCTTGTGGAAAGGTGGCCTACGTCTTGAGTCTAAGCCAGGGAATCAGCTCTCATCTCGAGGCAATTTGGGGTACACGGAGCAGTCCTCGAGTTGCTCTGCTGAACTTGGTACTCCTCTAGACTTGGCCCGTTGTTCTCGGGGAACCTCTGGAGTTGCCTAAAGGGAGTCAAGCCTCAGGTCGTGTTTGATGGGGAACGGGGGATGGCTCTGGAGTCAATGCAGGGGAAGCGGGCCTCATCTCGAGTTGATTTGGGGCCCATGGAGCTCCTTCGCGATGCTGGTGTGTGACCTCAGGGTCCCTCTCTACTTGTGACAGTGTTTTTGCGGACTGTCTCGACATCCATCAAGCAAGTCGAGGCTCCTGACATGTTTCAGGGGGCTCACGGAATTGCTCTGCATGCAGTGCAGGGGAATCGGGCCTCATCTCGCTTGGAGGGGGAAGTCTCATGGTTTTTCTCGAGTTGCGGCGGGGACCTGGGGTACATTCTCGACTTACGGCGGGGATGGCCCTTCAACCCTCGTGTTTGTTCAACGAAGTCAGGACTCCTGTCGAGTTACGAGGGACACCTCAGGAGTCTCTTCGAGGCTTGGCAGGGCAAAGGGAACGCTTCTCGAGGTGAGTCGGGAGACCCAGGGTCCCTTTCCAGTAGCCACAGGGATACTGGGATTCCTGTCAATGTTCAAGAGGAGTCAGGCTCCGTCAAATTTTGAAGCAGTGAGCTCTGCGTGCCTCTCGAGGTGTCAGAGGCATGTGAGGCATTCCGTCGAAAGGAGTCGGGGACCTAGGGCTTTCTCTAGGGACTCCACAGGTGGTGCAGACATCCCTTCACCTTGTGAGATGAAAGACTAGACTGTATTCAAGCCACTGCAAGGAAAGCCGGCCTCCTTTCGAGTCAGGGCTTCTCGGTGTATATGCCCATTGAGGCAGCAATCTCAGGGTCCCTCCCTCATACCTATTGCTGAGAGAAGCCTCCTCTTGAGGGGCTTGTGGAAAGGTGGCCTACGTCTTGAGTCTAAGCCAGGGAATCAGCTCTCATCTCGAGGCAATTTGGGGTACACGGAGCAGTCCTCGAGTTGCTCTGCTGAACTTGGTACTCCTCTAGACTTGGCCCGTTGTTCTCGGGGAACCTCTGGAGTTGCCTAAAGGGAGTCAAGCCTCAGGTCGTGTTTGATGGGGAACGGGGGATGGCTCTGGAGTCAATGCAGGGGAAGCGGGCCTCATCTCGAGTTGATTTGGGGCCCATGGAGCTCCTTCGCGATGCTGGTGTGACCTCAGGGTCCCTCTCTACTTGTGACAGTGTTTTTGCGGACTGTCTCGACATCCATCAAGCAAGTCGAGGCTCCTGACATGTTTCAGGGGGCTCACGGAATTGCTCTGCATGCAGTGCAGGGGAATCGGGCCTCATCTCGCTTGGAGGGGGAAGTCTCATGGTTTTTCTCGAGTTGCGGCGGGGACCTGGGGTACATTCTCGACTTACGGCGGGGATGGCCCTTCAACCCTCGTGTTTGTTCAACGAAGTCAGGACTCCTGTCGAGTTACGAGGGACACCTCAGGAGTCTCTTCGAGGCTTGGCAGGGCAAAAGGAACGCTTCTCGAGGTGAGTCGGGAGACCCAGGGTCCCTTTCCAGTAGCCACAGGGATACTGGGATTCCTGTCAATGTTCAAGAGGAGTCAGGCTCCGTCAAATTTTGAAGCAGTGAGCTCTGCGTGCCTCTCGAGGTGTCAGAGGCATGTGAGGCATTCCGTCGAAAGGAGTCGGGGACCTAGGGCTTTCTCTAGGGACTCCACAGTGGTGCAGACATCCCTTCAGCTTGTGAGATGAAAGACTAGACTGTATTCAAGCCACTGCAAGGAAACCCGGCCTCCTTTCGAGTCAGGGCTTCTCGGTGTATATGCCCATTGAGGCAGCAATCTCAGGGTCCCTCCCTCATACCTATTGCTGAGAGAAGCCTCCTCTTGAGGGGCTTGTGGAAAGGTGGCCTACGTCTTGAGTCTAAGCCAGGGAATCAGCTCTCATCTCGAGGCAATTTGGGGTACACGGAGCAGTCCTCGAGTTGCTCTGCTGAACTTGGTACTCCTCTAGACTTGGCCCGTTGTTCTCGGGGAACCTCTGGAGTTGCCTAAAGGGAGTCAAGCCTCAGGTCGTGTTTGATGGGGAACGGGGGATGGCTCTGGAGTCAATGCAGGGGAAGCGGGCCTCATCTCGAGTTGATTTGGGGCCCATGGAGCTCCTTCGCGATGCTGGTGTGACCTCAGGGTCCCTCTCTACTTGTGACAGTGTTTTTGCGGACTGTCTCGACATCCATCAAGCAAGTCGAGGCTCCTGACATGTTTCAGGGGGCTCACGGAATTGCTCTGCATGCAGTGCAGGGGAATCGGGCCTCATCTCGCTTGGAGGGGGAAGTCTCATGGTTTTTCTCGAGTTGCGGCGGGGACCTGGGGTACATTCTCGACTTACGGCGGGGATGGCCCTTCAACCCTCGTGTTTGTTCAACGAAGTCAGGACTCCTGTCGAGTTACGAGGGACACCTCAGGAGTCTCTTCGAGGCTTGGCAGGCAAATGGAACGCTTCTCGAGGTGAGTCGGGAGACCCAGGGTCCTGTCCAGTAGCCACAGGGATACTGGGAATTCCTTGTCAATGTTTCAAGAGGAGTCAGGCTCCGTAAACATTTTGAAGCAGTGAAGCTCTGCGAGCCTCTCGTGGTGTCTGAGGCATGTGAGCATCTCCGTCGAAAGGAGTCGGGATCTAGGGCTTTCTCTTGGGATCCACAGGTGTGCGGACATCCCTTCAGCTTGTGAGATGAAGATAGACTGTATTCAAGCACTGCAAGGAAAAGCGGCCTCCTTCGAGTTGGGCTCTCGGTGTATATGCCACATTGAGGCAGCCAATCTCAGGGTCCCTCCCTCATACCTATTTGCTGAGAGAAGGGCCTCCTCTTGAGGGGCTTGTGGAAAGGAGGCCTCACCGTTCATTGAGTCTAAGCAGCGAGATATTCTGCTCTACATAACTCGAGGCAATTGGGGGGGTTACTTCGAGAGCTGTCCTCGAGTTTAGGATACTGCTGGAGTTGAGGTGACTTGCATCTATGACTTGGCACCGTTGTTCTCGGTGAGAAACGTTCTGGGGTTGCCTAATTGGAGAGTAAAGCACTAACTGGTAACCGGTGTTGTGATGGGGAAACGGTAGGGATCGCGTCTACTCTTGGCCGAAGTCAAATGCAGGGATAACGGCCGCATCCAGGCCTCATTACTCGTTTGTTGAACTTTGCGCGGACAATGGGGAGCTCTCTTCGCGATGCTGTCGTTGAAAAACCATTATTTAGTGGGACCTCAGGGATCCTCTTCATCTTGCTGACTCCGTGTTTTTGCGGGACATGTCTACCGATATCACATCAGCAAGTCGACGAGCCTGCCTGACATGTTTCAGGGGCAGGTCAGCTCTGGTAGAGTTGCTGTGCTGCCATGCCAGTGCCAGGGGATTATCGGCGCCTGCTCATCTCGCATCTGGAGGGGCAAAGTCTCATGTTTCGCTTCTCTGAGTATGCGGCGGGGGGCGGGACCTGGGGGAATTCTCGACTTACGGCGGGTGATGGCCCTTCAACCCTGCTGTGTTTGTTCTCGCTAACGAACTCAGGACTCCTGTCGAGCTTCCACGAGGGACACTACTCATGGAGTCTCTTCCGAGGCTTCGGCAGGGCAAAAGGATCAACGCTTCTCGATGGTGAGTCGGGTAGGACCCAGGGTCCATTTCAAGTGCTCATGCTAGCTTAATAAATACATTTCTTCAATAGGATAATACTGGATCGTCATTACCTGTCAATGTTCAAGAGGACGTCAGCGCTCGTCAAATTTTTGAAGCAGTGAGCTCTGCACGTGCCTCTCGAGCGTGTCAGCAGGCACATGTGAGGCATTCCGTCGAAAGGAGTCGGGGACCTAGGGCTTTCTCTAGGGAACTCCCACAGGTGGTGCAGACATCCCTTAAACCTTGTGAGATGAAAGACTAGACTGTATTCAAGCCACGGCAAGGTAACAAACCCGGCCTCCGTTTGTCGAGTCAGGGGCTTTCTCGGTTGTATATAGCCCGCTATATTGACTAGGCAGCAATTCTCAGGGTCCCTCCCTCATACCTATTGCTGAGAGAAGCCTCCTCTTGTGGGGCTTTTGTGGAACAAGGTGGCCTACGTCTTGAGTCTAATCCAGGAATCAGCTCTCATCTCGAAAGGCACAATTTGGGGTACACGGAGCAGTCCTCGAGTTGCTCTAAGCTGAACTTGGTACTCCTCTAGACTTGGCCCGTTGTTCTCGGGGAACCTCTGGAGTTGCCTAAAGGGAGTCAAGCCTCAGGTCGTGTTTGATGGGGGGAACGGGGGATGGCTCTGGACCGTCAATGCAGGGGGAAGCGGGCCTCATCTCGAGTTGATTTGGGGCCCATGGAGCTCCGATTCGCCGATGCTGGTCTGTGAACCTCAGGGTCCCTCTCTACTTGTGACAGTGTTTTTGCGGACTGTTCTCGACATCCATCAAGCAAGTCGAGGCTCCTGACATGTGTTTCAGGGGCTCACGGAATTGCTCTGCATGCCAGTGCAGGGGAATCGGGCCTCATCTCGCTTGGAGCGGACAAGGGGGAGTCTCATGGTTTTCTCGATGCGACGCGGCGGACCTCGGGGCGCTTTTCTCGACCGCCCATACTCGGCGAGTGCGGTAAGCGGCTCGTGGTTGTGTCGCCATTGCAAAGAAAGTACTACGGGGTACATTCTCGACTTAACGGCGGAGGATGGCCCTTCAAACCCTCGTGTTTGTTCAACGATAGTCAGGACTAATCCCTGTGAGTTAACGAGGGACAACCTCAGGAGTCTACTCTCTTCGAGGGCTTGGCAGGGCAAAAGGAGAAGCTTCTCGAGGTGCAGTTGAGTCGGGAGACACACGGGTCCCTTTCCAGTAGCCACAGGCGGGTATGAGACTGGGATTCTCTGTCAATGTTCCAGAGGAGTCAGGCTCCGTCAAATTTTGAAGCAGTGAGCTATTTCTCTGCGTGCCTCTCGAGGTGTCAGAGGCATGTGAGGCATTCCGTCGAAAAGGAAAGTCGGGGACCTAGGGCTTTTTCTAGGGAACTCCACATGGTGGTGCAGACATCCCTTCAGCCTTGTGAGATGAAAGACTAGACTGTATTCAAGCCACTGCAAGAATGTACCCGCACCTCCTTTCGAGTCAGGGCTTCTCGGTGTATCCATGCCTAATCATTGAGTGGCAGCCAATCTCAGGGTCCCTCCCTCATACCTATTGCTGAGAGAAGCCTCCTCTTGAGGGGCTTGTGGACAAGGTGGACCCTACGAGTCTTGAGTCTAAGCCAGGGAAATCAGCTCTCATGTCTCGAGGCAATTTGGGGTACACGGAAGTCCAGTCCTCGAGTTTGACTATTTTTTGCTGAACTTGGTACTCCTCTAGACTTGGCCCGTTATTCTCGGGGAACCTCTGGAGTTGCCTAAAGGGAGTCAAGCCTCAGGTCGTGTTTGATGGGGAACGGGGGATGGCTCTGGAGTCAATGCAGGGGAAGCGTGAAAGGGCCTCATCTCGAGTTGATTTGGGGCCCATGGAGCTCCTTCGCGATGCTGGTGTGACCTCAGGGTCCCTCTCTACTTGTGACAGTGTTTTTGCGGATGGTCTCGACATCCATCAAGCAAGTCGAGGCTCCTGACATGTTTCAGGGGGCTCACGGAATTGCTCTGCATGCAGTGCAGGGGAATCGGGCCTCATCTCGCTTGGAGGGCGGGATAAAGTCTCATGGTTTTTCTCGAGTTGCGGCGGGGACCTGGGGTACATTCTCGACTTACGGACGGGGATGGCCCTTCAAACCCTCAGTGTTTGTTCAACGAAGTCAGGACTCCTGTCTCGAGTTACGAGGGACACCTCAGGAGTCTCTTCGAGGCTTGGCAGGGCATAAAGCGGCCGGAACGCTTCTCGAGGTGAGTCGGGAGACCCAGGGTCCCTTTCCAGTAGCCACAGGGATACTGGGATTCCTGTCAATGTTCAAGAGGAGTCAGGCTCCGTCAAATTTTGAACAGCAGTGAGCTCTGCGTGTACTCTCGAGGTGTCAGAGGCATGTGAGGCATTCCGTCGAAAGGAGTCGGTGGGGGACCTAGGGCTTTTCTCTAGGGACTCCACAGGTGGTGCAGACATCCCTTCACCTTGTGAGATGAAAGACTAGACTGTATTCAAGCCACTGCAAGGAAAGCCCCGGCCGCTCCTTTCGAGTCAGGGCTTCTCGGTGTATATGCCCCCATTGAGGCAGCAATCTCAGGGTCCCTCCCTCATACCTATTGCTGAGGAGAGCAGAAGCCTCCTCTTGAGGGGCTTGTGGAAAGAGGTGGCCTACGTCTTGAGTCTAAGCCAGGGATTATCAGCTCTCATCTCGAGGCAATTTGGGGTACACGGAGCAGTCCTCGAGTTGCTCTGCTTGAACTTGGTACATTTCCTCTAGACTTGGCCCGTTGTTCTCGGGGAACCCTCTGGAGTTGCCTAAAGGGAGTCAAGCCTCAGGTCGTGTTTGATGGGGAACGGGGGATGGCTCTGGAGTCAATGCAGGGGAAGCGGGCCTCATCTCGAGTTGATTTGGGGCCATGGAGCTCCTTTCGCGATGCTGGTGTGACTCAGGGTCCCTCTCTACTTGTGACAGTGTTTTTGCGGACTGTCGTCTCGACTATCCATCAAGCAAGTCGAGGCTCCTGACATGTTTCAGGGGGCTCACGGAATTGCTCTGCATGCAGTGCACGGGGGGGAATCGGGCCTCATCTCGCTTGGAGGGGGAAGTCTCATGGTTTTTTCTCGAGTTGCGGTTGGGGGACCTGGGGTACATTCTCGAATTTACGGCGGGGATGGCCCTTCAACCTCGTGTTTGTTCAACGAAGTCAGGACTCCTGTCGAGTTACGAGGGACACCTCAGGAGTCTCTTCGAGGCTTGGCAGGGCAAAAAGGGACGCTTCTCGAGGTGAGTGGGAGACCAGGGTCCCTTTCCAGTAGCCACAGGGATACTGGGATTCCTGTCAATGTTCAAGAGGAGTCAGGCTCCGTCAAATTTTGAAGCGAAGTAGCATCAGTCGAGCTCTGCGTGCCTCTCGAGGTGGTCAGAGGCATGTGAGGCATTCCGTCGAAAGGAGTCGGGGAACGCTAGGGCTTTCTCTAGGAGGACTCCACAGGTGGTGCAGACATCCCTTCAGGGCTTGTGAGATGAAAGACTAGACTGTATTCAAGCCACTGCAAGGAACTCCTGGCGGCCTCCTTTCGAGTCAGGGCTTCTCGGTGTATATGCCCATTGAGGCAGCAATCTCAGGGTCCCTCCCTCATACCTATTGCTGCAAGAGAGAAGCCTCCTCTTGAGGGGCTTGTGGAAAGGTGGCCTACGTCTTGAGTCTAAGCCAGGGAATCAGCTCTCATCTCGAGGCAATTTGGGGTACACGGAGCAGTCCTCGAGTTGCTCTGCTGAACTTGGTACTCCTCTAGACTTGGCCGTTGTTCTCGGGGAACCTCTGGAGTTGCCTAAAGGGAGTCAAGCCTCAGGTCGTGTTTGATGGGGAACGGGGGATGGTCTGGAGTCAATGCAGGGGAAGCGGGCCTCATCTCGAGTTGATTTGGGGGCCCATGGGAGCTCCTTCGCGATGCTGGTGTGACCTCAGGGTCCCTCTCTACTTGTGACAGTGTTTTTTGCGGACTGTCTCGACATCCATCAAGCAAGTCGAGGCTCCTGACATGTTTCAGGGGGCTCACGGAATTGCTCTGCATGCAGTGCAGGGGAATCGGGCCTCATCTCGCTTGGAGGGGGAAGTCTCATGGTTTTTCTCGAGTTGCGGCGGGGACCTGGGGTACATTCTCGACTTACGGCGGGGATGGCCCTTCAAACCTGTGTTTGTTCAACGAAGTCAGGACTCCTGTCGAGTTACGAGGGACACCTCAGGAGTCTCTTCGAGGCTTGGCAGGGCAAAAGGGACGCTTCTCGAGGTGAGTCGGGAGACCCAGGGTCCTTTCCAGTAGCCACAGGGATACTGGGATTCCTGTCAATGTTCAAGAGGAGTCAGGCTCCGTCAAATTTTGAAGCAGTGAGCTCTGCGTGCCTCTCGAGGTGTCAGAGGCATGTGAGGCATTCCGTCGAAAGGAGTCGGGGGACCTAGGGCTTTCTCTAGGGACTCCACAGGTGGTGCAGACATCCCTTCACCTTGTGAGATGAAAGACTAGACTGTATTCAAGCCACTGCAAGGAAAGCCCGGCCTCCTTTCGAGTCAGGGCTTCTCGGTGTATATGCCCATTGAGGCAGCAGCAATCTCAGGGTCCCTCCCTCATACCTATTGCGGAGAGAAGCCTCCTCTTGAGGGGCTTGTGGAAAGGTGGCCTACGTCTTGAGTCTAAGCCAGGGAATCAGCTCTCATCTCGAGGCAATTTGGGGTACACGGAGCAGTCCTCGAGTTGCTCTGCTGAACTTGGTACTCCTCTAGACTTGGCCCGTTGTTCTCGGGGAACCTCTGGAGTTGCCTAAAGGGAGTCAAGCCTCAGGTCGTGTTTGATGGGGAACGGGGGATGGCTCTGGAGTCAATGCAGGGGAAGCGGGCCTCATCTCACGTTGATTTGGGGCCCATGGAGCTCCTTCGCGATGCTGGTGTGACCTCAGGGTCCCTCTCTACTTGTGACAGTGTTTTTGCGGACTGTCTCGACATCCATCAAGCAAGTCGAGGCTCCTGACATGTTTCAGGGGGCTCACGGAATTGCTCTGCATGCAGTGCAGGGGAATCGGGCCTCATCTCGCTTGGAGGGGGAAGTCTCATGGTTTTTCTCGAGTTGCGGCGGGGACCTGGGGTACATTCTCGACTTACGGCGGGGATGGCCCTTCAACCCTCGTGTTTGTTCAACGCGAAAGTCAGGACTCCTGTCGAGTTACGAGGGACACCTCAGGAGTCTCTTCGAGGCTTGGCAGGGCAAAAGGGACGCTTCTCGAGGTGAGTCGGGAGACCAGGGTCCCTTTCCAGTAGCCACAGGGATACTGGGATTCCTGTCAATGTTCAAGAGGAGTCAGGCTCCGTTCAAATTTTTGAAGCAGTGAGCTCTGCGTGCCTCTCGAGGTGTCAGAGGCATGTGAGGCATTCCGTCGAAAGGAGTCGGGGGACCTAGGGCTTTCTCTAGGGACTCCACAGGTGGTGCAGACATCCCTTCACCTTGTGAGATGAAAGACTAGACTGTATTCAAGCCACTGCAAGGAAAGCCGGCCTCCTTTCGAGTCAGGGCTTCTCGGTGTATATGCCCATTGAGGCAGCAATTCAGGGTCCCTCCCTCATACCTATTGCTGAGAGAAGCCTCCTCTTGAGGGGCTTGTGGAAAGGTGGCCTACGTCTTGAGTCTAAGCCAGGGAATCAGCCTCTCATCTCGAGGCAATTTGGGGGTACACGGAGCAGTCCTCGAGTTGCTCTGCTGAACTTGGTACTCCTCTAGACTTGGCCCGTTGTTCTCGGGGAACCTTGGAGTTGCCTAAAGGGAGTCAAGCCTCAGGTCGTGTTTGATGGGGAACGGGGGATGGCTCTGGAGTCAATGCAGGGGAAGCGGGCCTCATCTCGAGTTGATTTGGGGCCCATGGAGCTCCTTCGCGATGCTGGTGTGACCTCAGGGTCCCTCTCTACTTGTGACAGTGTTTTTGCGGACTGTCTCGACATCCATCAAGCAAGTCGAGGCTCCTGACATGTTTCAGGGGGCTCACGGAATTGCTCTGCATGCAGTGCAGGGGAATCGGGCCTCATCTCGCTTGGAGGGGAAGTCTCATGGTTTTTCTCGAGTTGCGGCGGGGACCTGGGGTACATTCTCGACTTACGGCGGGGATGGCCCTTCAACCCTCGTGTTTTGTTCAACGAAGTCAGGACTCTGTCGAGTTACGAGGGACACCTCAGGAGTCTCTTCGAGGCTTGGCAGGGCAAAAAAGGACGCTTCTCGAGGTGAGTCGGGAGACCCAGGGGTCCTTTCCAGTAGCCACAGGGATATGGGATTCCTGTCAATGTTCAAGAGGAGTCAGGCTCCGTCAAATTTTTGAAGCAGTGAGCTCTGCGTGCCTCTCGAGGTGTCAGAGGCATGTGAGGCATTCCGTCGAAAGGAGTCGGGGACCTAGGGCTTTCTCTAGGGGACTCCACAGGTGGTGCAGACATCCCCTTCAGGCTTGTGAGATGAAAGACTAGACTGTATTCAAGCCACTGCAAGGAAAACCGCTGGGCCTCCTTTCGAGAGTCAGGGCTTCTCGGTGTATTATGCCCATTGAGGCAGCAAATCTCAGGGTCCCTCCCTCATACCTATTGCTGAGAGAAGCCTCCTCTTGAGGGGCTTGTGGGAAAAAGGTGGCCTACGTCTTGAGTCTAAGCCAGGGAATCAGCTCTCATCTCGAGGCAATTTGGTTCGGTAGACCACGGAGCAGTCCTCGAGTTGCTCTGCTGAACTTGGTACTCCTCTAGGACTGGCCCGTTGTTCTCGGGTGAGAGGGAACCCTCTGGAGTTGCCTAAAGGGAGTCAAGTGCCTCAGGTCGTGTTTGATGGGGGGAACGGGGGATGGCTCTGGAGTCAATGCAGGGGAAGCGGGCCTTCATCGATCGAGTTGATTTTGGGGCGGGGCCCATGGAGCTCCTTCGCGATTGCTGGTGTGACCTCAGGGTCCCTCTCTACTTGTGACAGTGTTTTTGCGCGGACTGTCTCGACATCCATCAAGCAAGTCGAGGCTCCTGACATGTTTCAGGGGGCTCACGGAATTGCTCTGCATGCAGTGCAGGGGATGAAATTCGGGCCTCATCTCGCTTGGAGGGGGAAGTCTCATGGGTTTTTCTCGAGTTAGCGGCGGCGGGGAACCTGGGGGTACATTCTCGGGACTTACGAGGCGGGGGGATGGCCCTTCAAGGCGTCCTCGTGTTGGGTTCAAAAACGAAGTCAGGACTCCTGTCGAGTTACGAGGGGGGGGGGACAAACCTCAGGAGTCTCTTCGAGGCTTTGGCCAGGGCAAAAGGGACGCTTCTCGCGAGGGGGTGAGTCGGGAGAACCCCAAGGGTCCCTTTCCAGTAGCCACAGGGATACTGGGATTTCCTGTCAATGTTCAAGAGGAGGTCAGGCTCCGTCAAATTTTGAAGCAGTGAGCTTCTCTGCGTGCCTCTCGAGGGGTGTCAGAGGCATGTGAGGCATTCCGTCGAAAGGAGTCGGGGGGGGACCTAGGGCTTTTCTCTAGGGACTGTCCCACAGGTGGTGCGGCTGTAAGGGGACATCCCTTCAGCACTTGTGAGATGCAAAGACTAGACTGTATTCAAGCCACTGCAAGGGGGAAAAATGCCGGCCTCCTTTCGAGTCAGGGCTTCTCGGAGTTGTATTTATGCCCATTGAGGCAGCAATCTCAGGGTCCCTCCCTCATACCTATTGCTGAGAGAGTCGGCCTCCTCTTGAGGGGCTTGTGGAAAGAGTGGCCTACGTCTTGAGTCTAAGCCAGGGAATCAGCTCTCATCTCGAGGCAATTTGGGTTTACACGGAAGGAGCAGTCCTCGAGTTGCTCTGCTGAACTTGGTACTCCTCTAAGGGGGGACTTGGCCCGTTGTTCTCGGGGAACCTCTGGAGTTGCCTAAAGGGTCGTCAAGCCTCAGGTCGTGTTTGATGGGGAACGGGGGATGGACTCTGGAGTCAATGCAGGGGGAAAGGGGAACCAAGCGGGCCTCATTCCTCGAGTTGATTTGGGGGCCCATGGAGCTCCTTCGCGATGCTGGTGTGACCTCTAGGGTCCCTCTCTACTTGTGACAGTGTTTTTGCGGACTGTCTCGACATCCATCAAGCCAAGTCGAGGCTCCATGGGACATGTTTCAGGGGGCTCACGGAATTTGGCTCTGCATGCCAGTGCAGGGGAAATCGGGCCTCATTCTCGCTTGGAGGGGGAAGTCTCATGGTTTTTCTCGAGTTGCGGCGGGGAGGGTGGGGTACATTCTCGACTTTACGGCGGGGATGGCCTTCACCCCTCGTGTTGGTGTTTCAACTGAAAAAGTCACGGAACTCCTTGTCGAGTTACGCCGGGACACCTCAGGAGGTCTTCTTCGAGGCTTGGCAGGGCAAACAGGAACGCTTCTCGAGGGTTGTGTCGGGGACGAACTCAGGGTCCCTTTCCAGTAGCCACAGGGATGCTGGGATTTCTGTCAATGTTCAAGAGGAGTCAGGCTTCCGTCAAAATCTTTGACAACAACCAGTAGTAGCTTCTGCGTGCCTCTCGAGGTGTCTCTAGAGGGCATGTGAGGCATTTCGTTCGTAAGGAGTCGGGGGGGACCTATGAGCTTTCTCTAGGGACTCACACAGGTGGTGCAGGACATTCCTCTCCACCTTGTGAGATGAATGACTAGACTATATTCAAGCACTGCAAAGGGGAAAGCGGCCTCATTTCGAGTCAGGGTCCTTCTCGGTGAATTTGCCCATTGAGGCAGCACAGCTCAGGGTACCTCCCTCATACCTATTGCTGATGTGAAGGCCTTCTATTGAGGGCGGCTTGTTGCGAAAGGTGGCCTACGTCTTGATGTTCTAAGCACAGGGACATCAGCCCTCATCTCGAGGCAAATTTGTGGGTACACGGAGCAGTCCTCGAGATGCTCTGCTGACACTTGGTACTCCTATTGACTTGGCACGCTGTTCTCGGGGTAACATATGGAGTTGCCTAAGAGGGGAGGTCAAGCCCCTCAGGTCGCTGTGTGATGGGGAAAGGGGAGGATGGCACTGGAGTCAATGCAGGGGAACTGAAAAGCGATGCCGAAGAGGGCTACATCTACGAGTTGATTTGCGGACCATGGAGCTCCGTTTGCAATTGCTGGTGTGACCTCAGGGTCCCTCTCTACTTGTGAACCAGTGTTTTTGCGGACATGTACTCGAACAATCTCCTTCAAGCAAGTCGAGGGCATCCATGAAATGTTTCGGGGGCTCACGGAATTGCTCTGGCATGCAGTGCAAGGGGGGGAATCGAGGCCTTACTCTTCTCGCTTGGGAGGGGGAAGTCTCATGGTTTTTCTCGAGTTGCGGCGGGGGACCTGGGGTACATTTCATTTCTCGACTTAACGCGGGGATGGGCGGCCTTCTCCCTCCGTGTTGGTTCCAAAACGAAGTCAGACATTCCTGTCGAGTGTACGAAGGGACACCTCGGAAGTCTCCTGTCTCTTCTCCCCCTCCCTTCTTTTCTTTCTCTTTCCTTCACTCCTTCATCTTCAGGCTTGTTGGCGGGCAATAGTTGAACTCTTTTCTCTAGGTGATTTTCAGGGAAGAAAAACAACAACACCCAGGGTCCTCCCTTTTCCAGTAGAGAGAGAGAGCCCAACAGGAATAACTAACTGGGATTTTTGTCCTGCTGTCAGTAAATGTACAAAGAGGAGTCAGGCTCCTGCGTCAAATTTTGAAGCAGTGGAGCTCTGCGTCCTCTCGAGAGGGTGTCAGAGGCATGTGAGGCATTCCGTCGAAAGGAGTCGGGGACTAGGGCTTTCTCTAGGGACTCCACAGGTGGTGCAGACATCCCTTCACCTTGTGAGATGAAAGACTAGACTGTATTCAAGCCACTGCAAGGAAACCCGGCCCCTCCTTTCGAGTCAGGGCTTCTCGGTGTATATGCCCATTGAGGCAGCAATCTCAGGGTCCCTCCCTCATACCTATTGCTGAGAGAAGCCTCCTCTTGAGGGGCTTGTGGAAAGTTGGCCTACGTCTTGAGTCTAAGCCAGGGAATCAGCTCTCATCTCGAGGCAATTTG